>JARQZK010003644.1:577500-610000 GCA_030704885.1 Cynegetis impunctata
TTCGCACGGAAAATCCTTTTCTGCGAAACTTGTTATATAGTAATATCTCGTTTCCTTCAGAAACTCATGCGTAATATACTATTACATCGTTTCCAATAAATGCTGAGTTCAATTACTAAATTTCCATTTCGTTTACCAAGTATTTTTATTTTGAATAATTTCTAGAAACTTGAATAATTTCCTTTTTATAGGAAGAAAATTCAAATGTGCCTTCTAAGAGAAAGATTGAATATAAAAGTCCTTTAAACCTAAACCTTCAAAAATCGTGTTCGTAACAAACTGAGCAGCCATCTGAAACTGCAAACGCTTCTCAATTGATTGATGTTAATGTTAAAGCATTTAACACTTAATCACAAAAGCAATGAAAAGTCTTCGAACTATGGGTCTCAAGAAAGAAATAATGAAATTGTTGAAGCAGTTGATCAAAGGCAATCAGTATGTTCTACTCCTCAAATAGATTTGCTAGTAACATCACAAAAAGTACTTTGTGCACATTTCTTTCTAATAATAATTTGTTCGATAATTGTTCGAACATAAAATTTGACATTGGAAATTATATTGGTCAAAACACAGTTGATATTACAAAAAAGAACTTAATTTTACATCCATGGGTGCCTCCTTCGAATTACGTTTTTCCTTATTCTATAAATTTAAGAGATGGTAATGAAAGGAAATGTTTTGCTGATCACAATCATCTAAAATTATTTAATTGGCTCGTGTACTCCGAGGAATATAAGGGTTATTATTGTATATATTGTGTACTTTTTGTAACTTGTGGGCTTGGAGGTAACCATAAGACTATTCCTTTAAAGTCTATAGTCACTCAACCTTTGACAAAGTTTGCTAAACGTTTAGGAACTAAAGATGAAGCTTTGACTACTCATAGTACAAAAAAATATCACTTGAATACTGTTAAAGCAGGTAAGGAATTTTTAAGAAGGTATGATAAGCATGAAATTAATATTGTCAAGTAAATACTGCTAGAGCCGAAAAAGTGGAAGAAAATCGAGAACGCTTGATTTCTATTATTGAAACAGTAGTCCTTTTGGGCCAACTAAAAATTTCTTTTCGTGGACATCACGATGATGAAAGAATTGAAGAAAGTGTAGTAAAAGATTAAGTGTTCATGAAGATTTTATTGAATTTATTGATGTGAGACAAGAAATGGATTCAATCAGTGTGATAGAAGATGATCCCGAGGAAGATTTAAATGATAAAAATGAAATATTTATTGATGAAATAAAAGTAAAGCTCACCGGTGAAAAGATTGGTCAAGTTGTTTTAAAAAAAATTAAAGAGTTAAACTTGAATATCGAAAACTGCATTATCGAAGCAGTCAATGCAGTATTTACTCCATGTCAAATTCACCCTCTAAATTTAGATATCTTTCGGACTTCAAAAGTTCAGTCAATTAGAAATACAGTGGAAATTTTGGAAGAAACTACTCGGTTTCTAACTGCTTCCTCTTAAAGGTCGGCAGTACTGAAAATGAAACTTGATAAGAAATTAATAAAATTATGTGAAACGAGGTGGATTGAGAGACACGATGTAGTATTACAATTTCGATATTTGCAGCCGAAAATAATAACTGAAGTCCTTCGAAGTATTTCTAAATGGAAAGATAAAGACGCGGCAACGAAAGCTCAGGGTTGAATGACAAAATTGAAAGATTCTACCACTTTAGTATCTATATTTACTCTATCAGATTTATTGAATTGTACCCATGGTTTAAGTTCTTTTCTTCAGCAGAAAAAAAAAATATTTAGAATCAGCTGATAATGAAATAAAAACTGTAATAAAGGTATTTAAAAGAAGACGCCAGAAAAGTATTGAATACTTCAATAATTTATTTAATGAAGTTACTGGAGTTGCAAAGAAGATTGGCTGTGAAATAAATATCCCTCGAATTTCCGGAAGAATGACTTACAGAGAATATTATCATCAATGAATTTCCATTCCAGCGTTAGACAATCTACTATATATCAGACACCATGTCTTGACTGCTCGGGTGTATATATTGGTCAGACTAGCCAGCATTTGAAAAACATACTGAATGAACATAAATATGATCGGAAGAACATCACCGCCTTGAAAAAACACGAACAAACATTAAAACATGAATTTGATTTCTCTTCCGCAAAAATATTGAAATCAGAATACCATAAAAGAAAACGTGAGTTTCATGAGATGATTTTTATAAAACAAACCCCGGATGCCATTAATGACAAAACAGATATCAAGAGCCTTAGCAAAATATATAACAACATCTTGAGCAAATGATAAACAGGGAGAAACAACTGAAATTAAAACAGGTGTTTCACTTTCTAACTAAAAGCGAAGGCTGACGTGTCTATGTAGACGAAAATTTTTTTAAATTTGTTACTGTGGATCATTGTCAAATTTTTTTTTTGCGTAGTATTTATAAATTGTTAATGTATTTCTGTGATTTATGTGAAAAGTTTTTAATTCTGGTGAGTTAAGCCTGTTTTGATATTTACGATAAGTTTATTATGAGTCTTTTTATTTTAGTGATGGTAACATATTGATGCAATCATTTTGATAAAGTTCAAAGTAACAGACCGAAACGTTAATGAAAATAGAAATATATATAATCGTAAGATTGTTTAACTGCACCAAAAATCCTACCAACTTTGTTCTTTATATATATATATATATATATATATATATATATATATATATATATATATATATATATATATATATATATATATATATATATATACAGTGGCGTAGATAGGGGGGGGATCAAGGGGATCAATCCCCCCCCCATGAGCCTACGATAATTATAATAGAACTGAATAAAAGTCTTCGTATCTATCGTAAGTTTCACAGTACCTTCACATGAAATTTACTAAGCATTAGCACCTCGTCTGCTATTATGTATGTGCAATTATGAAAATATCACCTAGATATGTTTTTGTGACGGCTGTGCAATAGAGTACCTATTCTATAATTTCCGCGCTTCGAACAGGCCGACCAATCAGGAATAATTTTAACATTATAAAGTAACTAGTAGTTTTGAGCATGTTTTATTCAATATTGAATTAGTAAGTTTGATCGGTCACTATGAGCAAAAAAGTGATAAAAAGTTCAAATGGCTCTAATGGAAATTTCATTTCGAAAGGAAGCAGTCAACCAAAATCTCCACGCAATTCTCTTTCTTAATTGTATACTATACTTACTATTAAACAAAAGTGCTCCAGCTTTTGTTTAAAGGTGTAGTATTATATCTAAAGCAGTTTTGTTCAATAGTATAGGTAGTATAAAATTTAGAAATAGAAGAATTGCGATGAGGTTTTGGTTGACTTCTTCCTTCGTACATAAAATTTTCCATTTCAGCCATTTAAGCTCTTTCAAACAAGTTTTTTGGTCCTAGTGACCGATTAAATTCCTGTTTACATTCGAGGAGCGTGACTTCTGCTCATAGAGGATTTTCAACCAATATTTAATATTTCGAATATTTTTCAATGTAGAGTAGGTATCGAAATATGAGCTCTTTGAAAAATAGGACTGAATTTTGAATTTGGTTGTCAATTTAATTACTCCATAATATTTTGACGTTAACAAAAATTGTCGAGCCTTGCGATGGCTGGACTTCAACATCATGAATCTTGGAGAAAGATTTACTAATCATGAGAATACAGTCTAGTTTACGAGTGCTTTTCTGTTCAACTTTTTTCATCAGTCTCGGAAGAATATGAGCAAATAGCATGTAGATAGTTTTTGAAAAAAATTGAGTTCTGTTCGAGAAAATTGTAAAAGTGATAAACAATTTACCGAAAGAAAAAGAAAACAGTTTGTTTTTTCAAATATCTCAGAAACTAATAAATATTTTGATATCTAGATAAAGATATAAAAGAGGAGGAAATTTCCTATAAGAAATTTTTAACTCGCGGAACTGTAGGATAAATATTTATAATTTTCTCAGAGGGGTAAATATACGGCCGAAAACAGGTAATCTGGCTTGCGAAAGTCACGCCCATTTGGGACACTTCAACGATAAACATTATTTGACTATATTGAATATGAAAATTAAGGAATGAAAAATTTCAGGCTCTTACTGGATAGGTAAATGAACAATAATCCAGCGAAAACAAATTTTTATCGCTATTTTTCGCGCATTAGTTATGAAATAGTTTTTTGCTGCTTGAACAAGAACATTGCAAGTGTGTTAACTGATGAACTATAAATCTGATATTATTTTTTCTTAGAGCTAGTTTCGAAAGACCCCAGAATAGATCCCCGATTAAATTTTTTAGTTTTTTACTAATAATTTACTTAGTTGCAAAATTAAACACTCTAATCATAACTTTTTTCTCCTGATTCTCTTATAAACAACGCATTTATTCATAAAAAATTTTTAAACAATAAGAGATGAACATTGATAGTAACCATTTCCATGTAGCTCGATAATAAAAAACGGACCATTAAATCCATGAAAAAAATTTTATTTTGATTTTCCAAAACTACGTAAATTGTCAGTAAAAAACTGAAAAAATTAAATTTTTCAACAGGGATTTACTTTAATAGCTCCAAGAATGAAGAAATCTCAGATCTATACTTGAACAGTTATCACAATTTTCATGTTCAAGCACCAACAAACTGTTAATCAACTATTGCATAACTAATAGAAAAATTTCTATTATCGCCGGATTATTGTTCATTCACCGATTCAGTAACTTTTCATATTTTATATGGTTAAATAATGTTTATTATTGCAGTATCCTAAATGGGCGTGACATGCCCAAACGAAACCCCTTTTCAGCAGTATTTTTACCTCTCTGAGAAAATTATGAATATTGATTCTACAGTTCCGGAAGTTGAGTTTTTCTTTTGGGAAGTTTATTCTTCTTTTTGAATCTTTCTTCAGATTTCAAAATCTCAATTATTTTTTGACATATTGGCAAAAAACCAAACCCCTTTTATTCAGTAGGTAGGTACATTGTTCATAACTTTCACAATTTTCGCTTGCAAATTTTTAATTTTTTCAAAAAACATCTACATGCTACAAATCGAATAACACTTTGCTTTCATTTTTCCGAAACTGCTGAAAAAAGGTGAACAAAAAAGCACTTGTTCGACTAGACTATTTTTATTAACTCCAGGGACCTACAGTTTAACGCCTACAGTTCCGAACGGCCAATGGGCTTGAATCTAAGACTAAATAGATTAAAAAGATTTTCGGTGTTTTTCAAGCATGATTTATACGAAGTTGACAAAGCAGCTAAATTCATTAAAACTATCAAGTTTTATCAAAAAAATTTTTACTGCCACACTTGCTGTTCTCGTTAGTTCAAAATGTAGAAGAAATATTTTTTCTCCAAATGTCATTGAATGTAGCTTTTTAATGACACTACATAGGCCTAAAAGGGATACTTTTACTGCCTATGCAGAAAAAGTGGACTTTTTCTGCATAGGCAGTAAAAGTTATTGACTGTTATTAAATGAAAAAATGTCATCAGCGGTAAACATAGTAACAAAAAGCCAGTTACCTTTGATGAAACGCAATAATTATTAAAATAAGTATAAAAAAGACGATTTCTCGTGAAATTGGAGCAAATTTGGCACACGGCACAAATAGTTATTTATGTACCGAGTGCGTTATATCTAGTAACGCACGCGGTGCAAACAAGATTTTATTTTTCACGGAATAGTATATTCTGTAACAAGGTTAGAATGAAAATTCGATGCGAGTGGAAAAGTTCCGAGCGCGAGCCAAAGGCGAGCGTGAGGAACCACGAGCATCACGAATTTTCATTCTAACCGAGTAGCAGACTATACTTTCTCCACGATCGAAAATTTTAAATATAAGTATATTTTTATATGAAAACGAACAAAAGATAATTTATATTACAGAACTCAATCACAATTATATTAGGTAAACACTCAATAATTCAAGAAACATTCTACTTTATATTAATTGTTATATTTGTACAGTTCTCGAAATGAAAACTGGTGCATTATTGGAAAAATTTTCAACAATTGCGTGGTTTGTAGAAGATGAACTATCAGTCACTTAATTTGAAGTGAAAGGCATGATTAGCGGTGTATTAGATCCAGTAATTGATGAGACTAACTTATTTGCTTTATTTATTCGATTTTGCACCGAATTTTTTATGTATCCTTTTGGCACTTGAGAAGACTTCCACCTCCCATGCCTTTTTAGTGTTTCCATATCTGCTCCTGTGTCCACTAACTCAGTAGCCGACGTCCTCCGATAACAATGACCAGTGTAGTGGTGTATTTTCACACTCTGATTCTGAACCACTGCATAAATTCATAATACTTATTATATTTTCGAATGAAACCGTGACAGCAATAATTTTGACACTTACTCAAATTTGCCACTACGATGACAATCAACTGCGTCAAGGCTAATGTCATTATTGCTAGCCAGTGTGAGAATATTATTCTATCACAAGGGAGAGAAAGCAAATACATTTAAATTGCATGGGGGCAGAGGCGTTGCAGAATATTTCTTCAATCTCAAGAGAGAGAATTCCAGCATTCTGTAATCAAATTTGATATCAGAATTGACGAATTCTGTGATGATCGTGGAGAAAAATTATTACATTATGATGAAAAAGCGATTTTAAAATCGTTTCATTGCTCCTACCCATCTTCCTTCTTTGTGAATATTTTTGTCGTCATATTCAGTGAATGTCATTGCTGCTTTCTTTGTGTCGTCTTATAGAAATAATGAAATCTCGTGCTTTTGTGCCTACTAAAACTGATAACTATAATTCGTCAAGGCGATGTTAAGCCTAAACATTTTTTTTCTGCTTATTTTGCACTACATGAAAGATTATTTTTATCAAGAAATAAAACTATAGACGAAAAACTTATGGAATTTCATAAAAGTCATATCCCCCCCCATGGCAAAAAGCTATCTACGCCACTGTATATATATATATATATATAAATATATATATATATATATATATATATATATATATATATATATATATATATATATATATATATATATATATATATATATATATATATATATATATATATATATATATATATATATACTTATATTCACAAAGTTTTTTTGTCTGGAATGTTGATAGGGATGAAATTCGGGATGGGAGAATTTGTTACCGTGATGCCTATTTCGATGTTGATTGGAATTCTTGTAATCAGGGCTTGATAACTTGTGTGATATAGAGCATATTTGTATGTGATATTGATTTTGTTTTTGATTGAGTCATTTAGGTCTTGTATGCAATATTCAATGATTATATTTTTGAATATGCGAGTAGTACTTCTATATAAGTTTGTAAGTGTTTTGATTAGACATTGTGCTATTGTTTTATTGCGCCCTACTTATGTATGAGCTTAACAAAAATTTAGCACGTTCAAAAAGAGAAGTTTGGATTCTTCTAATATTAAATTTGTGAATGTACTCATTCTGGAGCCCATTGAGACTCGCAAGGCTGAAATCTGCATCTGTTCTAGTTTTTTCAATACTCTTGTTGTCTTGTTGACTCTGGTAGATATGCTGATATTCCATATTCTATCAGCGATCTTGTGTAGCTTTTGTATATATTTATCGAAATCTCTGAATTTGCGCCACACCAAGTATCTCGTAAAAACTTTATTATGTTTAAGCTCTTATTACACTTTCTTGAGACGTAGTTGAGAAAAACATGTTGTAGTCAAAAAATATTCCTAAGAATCGAGTGACAGCAACTTCAATAGTGGAGTTATTTACTTCAAATTCATTTTTTCCCGGAGATACTTTTTTTATTGAAGTGAATGAATATGCTTCATTGAGTGCAAAGATAGAGTCCAATAGTATTGAGGATTTTTTGAATGGTAATTATCGAGTTTTCAATTAATTTGAGGCTAGGGATCCCAATGTTTGTATATCGACTTATGTCATCGGCAAATTGAGAGATTTTAACACTTTTTGGTATGTTATGTATGATTTCGTTTACATAGATTATGTATATACTCCACCTTGTGGGATGCCTTTATAATATACTAATCTTGGTTCTCCTTCAGTGAAACTAGTGTATATTTCTCTGCGTCTAGTTAAGAATTTTACAAATTTTTTGTGCACTTAATTTTCGCTAATTTATCCAGTAATATATTTATATCCACATTGTCAAAAGCTCCCTGAACGTCTAGAAATACTGCAATGGTGTCCTTATGACTTTTGAAACCTTTTTGTATATACAAGGAAAAAATTTTCAAGTTTTCGTTACAAGACTGCCCTTTTCTGAAGGCTCTTTGTGAAGTCGGAAGTATTTGATTAGTATCACACCAGTATTGAAGCCAATTTTTTCAAACAGGTGAGAGCGATAGGTCGATAATATTCTTTGTCTGCTTCTTTGATTGAATGAATATCAGATTTAGACCAGCTGAACTCGGTGTTTGAAACGGGGGTTTCCTGAATGCTAATCAGCAAGCATAACCACTCCGCTAACTAACTCGGTAGTAAGTAGAGGATTTGTACTGGTTTTTGAATTTTTTTCCATCATATTTCTGAAATGCTTCTTTTTCCAATCCTTCACTATCTTTAAGGGTTGATTGTCATTTATTTTCACTATTGATGTCCATTTTCAATGATGATTGTTTGATTCCATTTTGACATTCTCCACTAAATTGATATGACAGTTATAGATATTTGACAATTCACAGCGTATTTAATTTTATTGTAATGTGACGCAACTCATGAATAGATGCATAACGGAACTTCTAGTTATGCGTACCTATACATCAGTAATTTCTTATCGAAAGAATTTTAAAATCGAAGGATAATTCAAGTATAAAGATTTCTCACTCAAAATTTGTTGTTTTTGTAGGTATCACTTGAAGTGCTCTAGATATAAATCACAAAAAAAATTTGGATGACACCCGGATGTACATATGTCATCGTTCTCGGCATTCAATCACGAGTTCATATACACCCACGCAGCTTCACACCCCTGAACATATTTGTACACCCCTGGACATATTTGGAAACCCCTTGATGTAATTGCATGCCGTTCGATTTCCTGATGAAGTGACTTACCCCTCAGCTTTAGTTTTATATAAGTTTTAAATTTGGATTATGAGGCTGCCTACTGAATGCAAATAATTTCGTATAAGCTAATTTTTTTCCGATATATGGAAAAACTGAAGCTGAAAATAAAAAAACTAAGTTTTAAATTCGTCAAACAAATACATATTAATAAGAAAATCCCACAAATGATTTTGTAATAATTATTGTAATAATCAATGATGAGTCACAAATCCGATTCAAATCCTTAAGTATATAATAAACTCAGCACGGCTCGTTAGCTCAGTTGGTTAGAGCTCCAGGCTCATTTGATATACTGGCGGTCGTGGGTTCAAATCCCACACGAGCCCATACTTCTTATAATTCTTCTTCTTTTATCAATTTAGAAATATGTCATTATAATGTTCGATAAATTGCTGTAGACCCCTTGTTGTAATTGCATGCCTTTTGACACTTTTGGTTCCATGTCTAGGTTGTCGCCTGACAAAGTCAACAGCATTTTACTGAAAAGTACAGATGAAAGCAGTAAAGATACTGTATTTAGAAGTCGACTAGTTTCGAGTTATGAATTCATTAACAAGACTGACTAACGGAGAGCATTAAATCTTATTTTAATGAACAAAACTAAATTTGAATTTACTACGTTTATTATCACAAAATATTTTGAAAAATTTTAACACTGCGATTGCAATTTCGGTCACTAGACCATCATCGGGCAGATTGAGTTAAGAACTGAATACAGAATTAAGTATAGATTTGCGCTTACGGGTGAGAAAGAATTATTGCAGGTACCTAAATAGACAAGAGGAACATATTTCAAGAAGGGCTAATCGAGTGAATTTCCCAAATTGGTACTATACAATGTTCTTAGAAAGGTCGTTATTGTTTGAATACACTAAATATAGGAGAAGATATCAAGTCAATCTGGTCGTTCAGCAAGATATCTTTTGCATTATGATTGAGTTTGAAAATTTCTAATGATTCTAAGTAAGTAAGTTTGGTTCCTTTTGGTAATTTGTGCATGATTTGAAAATTATCTATTTGTGGAAATGGGTGATGGTTTTCACGGCAATGATTTGAAAACGTTGAATCCGTTTTATTTTTCAAAAAAGATTGTTGGTGTTCTTCAAATCTTGTCTTGAACGATCGACCAGTCTGACCTATATATACTCCTTTACATACAGGACAAATCCTCTTATAAACTCCTGAACTTTCAAATTTTGAAGTGATATCTTTGGCATTGAATAAAAATCCTGAGAGTTTTGTCTTAGGTTTGAAAGCAATTTTAATATTTAGGTATGACATTAGCAACTTTTTCTGTTAGAGGACCAAAATATGTTAAAGATGTGAATTTTTCCGATTTTTGAATCCGACGGAATACATATATCCGTGAAAGTTGGTTTTCTATATATATCGAAACTCAAAGTATTATTATTATGAAAGATAGTTAAATCCAAGAAGTTGATTTAACTATCTTATACAACTTTCACGGATATATGTATTCCGTCGGATTCAAATCATCCTCTTTCCCATAAACATTCAGCTTTTATTTCAATGATCCACAGAGCGTTTTCAATTCCATTATCCGTAACAAATTTAGCAAAAGAAATTTCGACTATAAAAATAATTGCTTCAAATAATGGTTTTCATACAAGTTTGATAGATAAAATGATAAACAAGAAATGGAGTCAACTAGCGTACAACAGCATATATCCTCAATTAAAAGTAGAAAAATCGGAAAAATTCACATCTTTGACATATTTTGGTCCTCTAACAGAAAAAGTTGCTAATGTCATACCTAAATATTAAAATTGCTTTCAAACCTAAGACAAAACTCTCAGGATTTTTATTCAATGCCAAAGATATCACTTCAAAATTTGAAAGTTCAGGAGTTTATAAGAGGATTTGTCCTGTATGTAAAGGAGTATATATAGGTCAGACTGGTCGATCGTTCAAGACAAGATTTAAAGAACACCAACAATCTTTTTTGAAAAATAAAACGGATTCAACGTTTTCAAATCATTGCCGTGAAAACCATCACCCATTTCCACAAATAGATAATTTTCAAATCATGCACAATTTATCAAAAGGAACCAAACTTACTTACTTAGAATCATTAGAAATTTTCAAACTCAATCATAATGCAAAAGATATCTTGCTGAACGACCAGATTGACTTGATATCTTCTCCTATATTTAGTGTATTCAAACAATAACGACCTTTCTAAGAACATTGTATAGTACCAATTTGGGAAATTCACTCGATTAGCCCTTCTTGAAATATGTTCCTCTTGTCTATTCAGGTACCTGCAATAATTCTTTCTCACCCGTAAGCGCAAATCTATACTTAATTCTGTATTCAGTTCTTAACTCAATCTGCCCGATGATGGTCTAGTGACCGAAATTGCAATCGCAGTGTTAAAATTTTTCAAAATATTTTGTGATAATAAACGTAGTAAATTCAAATTTAGTTTTGTTCATCATGTTAAATTATCACGTAGTACCGACGGATTTCATCAATATCTTATTTTATAAAACAGATAAAATCAAAGGTGATACCTGAAAGTCAATTTGTTCGTTTACAAGGGGTAATTTGCTATTATGTGCGGAACTTATTTCGAGAATTTCAAGAAGGTCAAGGCGCTTTCCTTTATTACCAGAATGCAACAATTGGGTTTTGTTGAAATCCAGTATATTTTATACATTGTTTTGAGAAGCCAGTGGTATTTTTATTTTATAAAATTGACTCTTTACGTTCTTCAACACGAATGTTTTTATTCCTTACTGTTTGTCCAATATAGAAAGCAGGACATTTGTCGCAAACTATTTTGTGAACATCCCTGTTTTCTCCTATTTTAGATTTTTCTTTATTATTGACCAAGAATGACGTGAAGTTTCTTTTATTTGTACAAATTGTTTAATTGTTAATTTTTGATAGCCTGTTAAAAATTTTGCTACTCAAATTCGGCACATAATGTATTTGGAAGTTTTGTTGTTCTTCATTAATAGTTTGGGGTATATTGAGTGCAACAGATTCTTTATTGATTTTACCCAATGAGCTTATTGATCAGACTTTCATTGTAACCGTTATTGGTGGCTAATAATTTAATTCTATTAACTTAGGTTTGAAAATTTGTTTCCGATAATGGAATAGTGAACAACCTATGTATGAACGAATGAAAAGCACTGAGTTTTATTTCAATGTGCTGGTTACTGTTTAGGCCAAGCTACAGAGATTTAGAGTGGGCATTTTGTGTAAAAAGTGTCAGAAGAAAATCAGCTGCGCCGTTGTTTGTAAATTGGTTCTATATGATTAGTCCGGAGAAGTAAGTATATAGAGAGGAAAAATTAAAAAGTAGGGGTTATTATTTTTTTAAGTAAGTACACTGACCCCTCATCGCTTTCCTAAATTTGTGACCAAATCCCGTGAAAGCTCGAAACACAGCTTGCAAGCACATTTTAAAGCACTAAAATTCGATGATTTTTTGCTTATAACTTTTTCTGATGTACTCGCACTAAAAAATCGTAGAGATCAAATTCACAGTAAATTTTATGCCCTACACGATGACGTAAGTCGACTTTTGAAATGAAAATTTTTTCGACTCAAAATTTTCCAAAAAATTAAAGTTGTATCGAAAGGTAGTGTTTTAACCGGCAACCATACTGAAAATAACCATATCGAGATCAAAACATAAGGAAACTTAGATGGTGTGCTATAAAAAATTTACGTATTTTCAGATTTGGAAAATTCAAAATGGCGGCCGCAAAAATCGAATATATATATTTTTTTTTCAATCACGCTTCCTCTTGAAAACATTAACGATATCGAAACGCGGTTGGTTGCAATCGATAGGGGAAAAGTTGTAATTTTAGGCATAAAATAAAAAAAAATTTTATAAATTTTTTTACATAATTTTTTTTAAAAATTTATCAAAAAAAAATTTTCTTTGTTAAGTTTTTCCTCATTTTTGCATTGAAAAATAAAGTCAATCATTATACTCATACTCGAAATGTATTTGCCGTTAAAAAACGCGTATTTCAAAAACAAAATTGTTTAAATACAATAATCAGAAGCCGAGATATAGAAGCTCAAAGTTCGCTTCGTACTGTGACCATACTATTAAAAATTTTCAAATTGTTATTGTTGCATTAGATTGTTTCACCTATGTGGTGATTAAATACAGATTTAAAAGAACGTTGGATCACTGGCTGCATCAAAAATAAATCAGTAGTCTTGCCGCGTTCGCCCGAATATGAACGTGGCAGCTGCTCGGCGTAGTATGGTCACAGTACGAAGCGAACTTTGAGCTTCTATCATCGGTATTCAGAAATATCAAATAACGGAGCCGTTACGATAACGGCGCCGTCAGGATAACGGTCCGTTAAATATTAGTTGGTATTCACAACTTTACCAGACGAGATATAACGGCACCGTTACAAAACGGACGGACACACTATGGCAACGTTGTGAAGGTAACTAAATCTGTCAAGCGAGTGTCAAGCATACTTCATAGTTTGTTCCATACCTGTTGATATATTATTTTATTCTTGAAGATTAATATCTAGTATATTACCTATATACGTGTGTTCCCAGTAAGTTGGATTAAATATTTTTTATGTTGCTGTTTTACATAGTTATTTTATAGTTATGAGCGGTAAACGAAATAAAACTAAAAATTATACACAACAAGAGAAAGAATTGTTTTTGGAAATCGTAGAATCGTAAGTATTCAAGGTGTTAAGGAAATTAGGATATAAAGAAAATTCCGTATAACATTGAGATAGAGAATCATTATCAATCATAAAACATTTAAAATTTCTGTGCCAATACATAACCTACAACAAATTATACTTGAAGAATACGAGAATTTCATCAATTTACTATTTTTCAGTATTCATATTTTGAATTAAATTAATTTTATGTGTAAATATTACTATCCTCTGATAAATATACCTACCTACGTTAAGGCAAACATGCCAAATATTGATAAATATACCAAAAAATATAAATGTCTTGGCAAGAGAATACCCATTCTTTTCCTAACCTAATCCTTTATCCTAAATTCCTCAACTATACAGAAAAAAAGACATTGTGGAAAGCAAGTTTACAAATACTAGCGTGATTAAGAGGAAAAGGGAAGCTTGGGAGACCATTACGAAGGAGTTCAATGCTTGTGCTGAAGAGCCTAGAGATGTGAGGCAATTGAAAAATTTATATGAAAATTGTAAAAGGAAAGCTAGGAAGGATGTTGCAGAAGAGAATGTAAGTCCTACTCAATAATCATTTCCATAAGTATAAGTTTAAAATGATAATATATGCTTTTCAAACTAAATTCTTATAGTGTCTAAAGGGTGCAAGTTTAAAAAAGAAACTACCTACTAATTTTTTGTTTTGTCAACAATTTTTATATTTTGCATATATATATATATATATATATATATATATATATATATATATATATATATATATATATATATATATATATATATATATATATATATATATATACTATGAATTGTTTGCAGAAACTTCTCTGTAATAAGTAAATGTATTTGGGATCTTTTTGCAGAGAGCACAATATGAAAAAGCAGTCATCATGGAAATTGATGTTGAGGAGGAGGATGCACAAGCCGCAATACACTTGGCAAAAGAAGAAGCTAAGCTTCAAAAGGTGAGAAGATGTTTTGTGACCAATACATCAATAAAATAAAATATTTTGTAGATAGGCACCAAAAATGTTTGAAATAGCTGACAATTCACTAAGAAATATATGTGTTTATTATTCAATAAATACAATATTTCACAAAAATTTTTCCAATTTATACAATTATTACAAATTATATGTATTTAAGTTGGAAAAAACTTGTTTGTACAATACATCTGAAATAAGTTTGTCCTATCTTTCCCTTGTCTATGTTTCCAGAAAATCAATACTCATTTAATATAAATTTATGGAGTTATCAGTTGAAATTTTTTTAACCATTTTCTTATATTTGCTTTATAGATAGAAATTTTGAAAACTGGGGGAGGTGGCTGTGTTCCGGAAATCAGCAACACTAGTCAGCAGATACTGAGCATAGTGGGAGGTAATATAAAACCGAATGCCAACATGTATGATTCCGCTGCTGACTATTACAATGGTAATGTATTGTTTTGATGAATATTCATTATGTATATACAAATTATTGATTATATCTAAAATTTGCTGGAAGTTTATTTTAAAATAAACATTACTAAACTAATTAATTACCAATTTATGTTGCAGATGCTGAATACTCACCAATAATTATAAAAAGAAATAATATTTGTCATCCATGCTTTTACTCTTTTATTAATGTATTATACACTTTTCTACTTTTCAGACATGGAGCCGATTTTAGTGACTGTCACTTCAGTTAACCCTAGCCCTATCCCCATGCCCATTTCTCCAGAACCAACTCCTTTGACTCTACCAACCCCAAAGCCTGTATTCCGTGCCCGGCAGAATAAAATGAAAAATTATAAAAATATCAGTTCGGAGGCATTAAAAAAAAAATATTTTAAACAAAAATTAAGAAATGCCCAGTATGAGGCAATGTCTCAAAAATCTTTATTCAAATTACAAAGACAAAACCTGATGTGGGATTTAAAAATTAAAAAGAAAAAATATGCATTACTATTAAAAAATGAAAATTAAATGAAAATAGTTTTATTTCGTTTACTTATGCACTTACTTATTTTAAATTTTGGATTGGTTGAGCCGATACTTGGTGCAAATTTATAAACATATTGAAACAATGGTTGAAAATAACAATTTACTTTATTAGAAAAGGAAAAAACCAATTCTGAACTGCTAGTCAGGTAGTTCGGTAATTTTGAAAAGACTGAGAACGGGGCTTGAAGTATGGTCGATTTGGCTATTCAATTGATAGACCGGAATGCTTGTATTTATTTATCTGTAATGATTCTAAAAAATTAAGTTTAATTCCCTTACTTTCAGTATTTAATATTTTAAAATCGAAATTGAATGTGTGATTTTCTTGGATTAAATGGTTTGCATAATGTGAATCCGACTTCTGATTAACAATAATTTGTCATTTCTTGTTTTCGATATAACAGAGAATCATAGTTAGTTTGCCATTAGCATCTGAAGAAGGTGAAGTTCCACAAAAACGTGCGTATTGCGTTATTTTTTATAATAAATGTGTAAATTGTTATTTTTAACCATTGTTTCAATATGTTACTTATTTTATTTGTAAAAAATGTTAATAGAAATGAATTGATTTGATAATACAGTTTCTGATGAAATGCAGTACTAGAAATGACTGAAAATTATTTTCAGGTGAAATAACCTTCAATAATGGCATTTCTAACTGTTGTATTTACATTGCGTTGGCGAATGGGTGCAACATCATTATTTTCAATAACTTCTAGATATTCATCAGGATCATGTTCAAAAAAATCCCCAAGATCAATGGCTATATTGTGTAATACAGCACAAGCAACTATAACTGCTGCTGTGGTATCCACGTGCGTTCTTAAACCCACTGACAAGCAGGCAAATCTTCGCTTAAGAACTCCAAAACACCTCTCCACAGTATTTCTTGTGGCAATCTGGGCTCTGTTGTACTCTTCTTCAGCTGGAGTTCTTGGATTCAACACAGGTGTTAATAGATATGTTTTACATGGATATCCACTATCACCTAGGAGAAAATTGTTCCTACCATATCTTCCACGAGTCAAATCAACAACTAAAGGGCTATCATTTGATATAGTTCAATCGTGTACTGAGCCGGGCCAACGTGATATTATGTGTCTTATTTTTAAATGTGCATCACACACTACTTGTACGTTTAAAGAAAAGTATCCTTTTCGGTTGCGATACAGTTCTGCATCTCTTCCACCAGGAGATAATATTTTTATATGTGTACAATCCACAGCACCAATGACTCTGGGGAAATTTCTTATAGCATAAAATTGGGTACACACTTCTACAATTTCTTCCCGGGTCGATGGCATTTTAATTACTTCTCGCCCTAACAGGGCAATATAGTGCGTAACTCTTTTAATTATTCGTGACACTGAGGGCTGCGAAATATTGACAATGTCTCCAATACAATTTTGAAATGCACCAGTTGCATAAAATCTCAATGCAAGAAGTAATTGAGCCATTGGTTCTATGGATCGGTTACCATGAACTTTTGGCTCCAGGGGATTACCGATTCTATTTAAAATATTCAATACAATGTCTTTGCGAAAACGAAATCTGGCCTTAAAATCAACATCATCATATTTCTCAAATACATTAATTCGAGGTCTTATGAATCGATTTCTTCGATATCTTGGTTCCTCTTCTCCATCACTGTTCTCCGATAAAGAAGATAGGTCTGTATCCATTATTGAAAGTTCCTTTAGCGAGGTTCAAATAACTTTTATTGATCTAAAATAAAATTAGTTTTAATTTATTATTGTATTTAATTCGATAATTTATTTCAAAGTCGTTCTTTAACATGTAAAAATGTTCAAATAAAATGTCAAATTTAAATAAAAATATTTTATGGAAAATTAAGATCTTATTTTAATGAAAAATAGATAGACAGTTATTAATAATGTTTATTTACCTTTTAAGTATTTTCAAGAGTAATCTCGAACAATATAATAAAGCTTTTATTAGCAACAACTTTTCACAGTTTGACAATAACAACAATTTAAACAGTCGGTGAGCACTGATTATATTTCAGCTTGATTACGTCGAATATAACGGTGCCGTTAAACGAAAATTTGGTTTCTGAATACCGTTTAGCGTATAACAAGTCCGTTATATCATATAACTGCTGGTTATATTGACGGCTCCGTTATAAGGATTTAACGGAGAGAACTGTCAAAATAACGCCAGCGTTAAAATATAACGGTCCCGTTATATTTTAATCGAGGGTTCTGAATACGGGTGTATATCTCGGCTTCTGATTATTGTATTTAAACAATTTTGTTTTTGAAATACGCGTTTTTTAACGGCAAATACATTTCGAGTATGAGTATAATGATTGACTTTATTTTTCAATGCAAAAATGAGGAAAAACTTAACAAAGAAAATTTTTTTTTGATAAATTTTTAAAAAAAGTTATGTAAAAAAATTTATGAATTTTTTTTTTATTTTATGCCTAAAACTACAACTTTTCCCCTATCGATTGCAATCAACCGCGTTTCGATATCGTTAATGTTTTCAAGAGGAAGCGTGATTGAAAAAAATATATATATATTCGATTTTTGCGGCCGCTATTTTGAATTTTCCAAATCTGAAAATACGTAAATTTTTTATAGCACACCATCTATGTTTCCCTATGTTTTGATCTCGATATGGTTATTTTCAGTATGGTTGCCGGTTGAAACACGACCTTTCGATACAATTTTCATTTTTTGGAAAATTTTGAGTCGAAAAAATTTTCATTTCAAAAGTCGACTTACGTCACCGTGTAGGGCATAAAATTTACTGTGACTTTGATCCCTACGATTTTTTTGTGCGAGTACATCAGAAAAAGTTATAAGCAAAAAATCATCGAATTTTAGTGCTTTAAAATGTGCTTGCAAGCTGTGTTTCGAGCTTTCACGGGATTTGGTCACAAATTTAGGAAAGCGATGAGGGGTCAGTGTACTTACTTAAAAAAATTATGACCCCTACTTTTTTTATTTTTCTCGTTGATAGATTTTTTGATCTTACTTCCCCGGACTAGATATAGAGATGTGTTTTTCACTCGACTTTATAATTTATAACTTTGTTATTAACAATTGTATGCAGAAAATCGCGTTTCTTTTAGTTTTTTGCTCATAAAATTGAAAGTATGATAATAATCGTGATAGTGTCAATAGACTAATTGCAGAAAATGAAAAGGCAAAGAAAACGAGAGGTCGGACGACCCGATCAGATCCTTAGTTTGAGAGAAAATCAGATAAAACCAGCCAAAATGCTTATTTTTTGAGTTGTAGCGTAGATGCTCCGGCCAGCATTAGTTAATAATATAAACTTCCTTTATGCGAAGAGCAGGAACTGTCCGATGCATAGTTTTTGATCTGTGGCCATTTGAATATTTTACTATGCAATTTTCCAGCAGACCTGAATGCGACAGGTATGGTCCGATTTCAATTTACAAAAAAGATTTTGAAAGTAGAATTCTCATAGTTCAAAACGTTCATCTTGGTTTTACATGAAAACGCTGAGAAATATGTTAAAAATAAAGCTGAACATGACGAAAAAGGGCCGAGCGCGTAAGAGTAGTTGAAGAGTGGGGGTAGAGCAGCAGGCAAGGAGAAGCACGACATTCGAAAGCGTCGGCACATGACAGTAATTTCATCAAGTTCAGCTTTATTCATTATTTATTATATTTCTTATTTATTTATTAAGAAAATAAATTCATTCATAATTTTTATTAAGGTTTGCTATTACACAGTGGTTCTTCAGTATGTGACGAACTTTTTTTTTATAAAATAAATATTTAAATATTTATTTCGTTTTGCAATCAAAGAGTGCTTCTGAAAACTATAATTTATTCGAATCGCATCTAGACGCGATGCACTTCAACTGACAGATACGATCAAAGTGAGGGAGCTCTGCAGCTGATGCGTTTTGAATAAATTATTTTATGTTGTAAATTGATTTTATGATGTTATTATTCGTGTTATCATTTGCAAAACTTTTATGAAAGATTGGTTTGATGAGTTTTAACTGTCGAATTGTTTTTCTTCTTCAAACTAAATCATTTATTCTGTGACGATGTCAAAGAAGATAAATTATTTACCTAATAGAATTATTTACATTTGAAAATTTCCTAATCGAATTATTTACATTTGAAAATTCCAATATAATGTTCAAACTCGTACAAATATTCCATAAGTCAGTTTGTTGGCGCCTGTGAGTTTCTGCACAAACCGCAATTTTGCAGATGGTATACATCCATTATTAATCATTATTCATACTTAAACCGCAAAGGATGCTGCTTGAAATATTTGTGGCTTCTCGAACACCCAACTATGGCTTAAAAGTAATATATATAATTTTAGGTGATTTGCATCCTGAAGTTTCAAATTCTTGAAAACGATCAAGTTGATGACGTCTTAGTTACTTGAAAATATAAATGAGAAATAATATACTTTTATCGCTATTTTTATTCAAATTTTCAACGGAATGAACAATTTTGCATTGTATACAGTGTCAGTAATAATAGGCAAGTAGGTATACAAAGGAAGTGGGTGAAAGATTATAATTACTGGGAATTTCGTATTTGAACCTATATAAATGAAGCACTTGCTAACAACATAAACTTCTTCTAGAAAACATCAAATAATGGGGAATTCCGTACATTTATTTGGTCATTTTACTTATTGACTGAGTTATTTTTATTATATTTATTTATTATATTTCTATGGATTCTAACCTATTCAGTTTCTTACTTTTCGGAGCTATAGAAATACTTTTATAAATATAATAAAAATAACTCCCTTCCTTTGTATACCTACTTGCCTATTATTACCGCCACTGTACCAGGTGTCTGATTAAGAGGGGCACCCGGCGGTATCTCAGAAGCTATTCGTCGTAGAGACTTACGGTAAAAAATGTAATAACCGAAGTGGCCAACAGAAAATCCTGGAAATTATTTTCAGGTTTCTAGGATGGCCGCCAGGGGGCGTAACCGCCATCTGAAACATTTAACAAACAAATATTTTCTATTTCAAGCTGTGCTTTATTCGAGTAATTTTTATTTCACACTTTTTGACGTATCTATTGAAGTGAAGTGGTGGGGAGTCATTCAATGTTTTTTTGAATAAACAGCTCTAACTTCTGAACGACCCAACGGATTTCAACAAAGTTGATCTCGTTAGGAAAAGCATTTATTGCTTCATCAAAACCATGTTATCTGTGGTCTGTCAGATTTTTCTTTATGCCGGTAGAAAGCGTTTTTTGATATAATAACAGATAATTGCCACTTTCTCAAAAAAACTAAATACAATAACATGACTTTTTTCCATAAAAATTTAGTGTGATGATGTCAAAATAGGCCAGTGAAAACCGTATCTCGTTATCTTACTCCTAGCCTAAAATATCGAAGAAAGAAAATTTGGTTATCACATAATTTTAAAAAGACGCCTTTACACCTGTATTTAGTTTTACTTATTTGCCTTCTTCCAAAAATCGATGATGAAATTTCATAACTCAATGATTATCAAATAGATACTAGTATTCCTAGTTCAAAAAAATTTTATAAAATCGTTTAGGGGCATAATAATCAATAAATATAATTTGTGAAAGTGCAAGAAGGTAGTCAGAATATGAAGAGCAGGTCTTGAAGGAAAAATAAATGCCTTGAATCAACTTGTCACCAAATATTAAAAAAGGCAGTGTAGTGAGTTTTTGTGGCATACATAAGTAATGACTCAAAACTATTGAAATGCATTTACGAACAATGAAGCTGTTGATATGTTTGCGGTATATTTTGAATGTCTTCAAAATGCGGCATTGGCACAAAGATTATATAAAACCCGATTTCCAAATCGGTACGTTCACACCATGCGAGAATTTGTTCGGCATATTTGAAGAGAATAGAGAATTTTTATCTGTAATTCATAGGGTCGAAGCTGCGAGAATTACGCAAATTTCGGGCTAAACGCGGTAAAATTCTCGCATGGCGTAAACGCCGAATATAGATCTCTGTATATTCTCTATGCCAATGCCACATTTTGAAGAAATTCAAAATATAAAGCAGTGATATAAACAGCTTCATTTTTTGTAAAAGGCATTTCAATCTTTTTCAATCCTTACTTCTGTGTGCCACAAAAACTCATTCAACTGCCACTATATGTATAATTTTAGTATTTGTTGACAAGTTGATTTTAGGCATATGTTTTTCCTCCATGGCCTGCTCTTCATATACTGACTACATTGCACAAAATTCATATTGATAAAAAATTTAACGAATGATTTTGTAATAATTGATTTCCATAATGATGAGTCATTTGTGACACTCATATTCAGTTGGTTAGAGCTCCAGGCTCCTTTGATTTACTGGCGGTTGTGGGCTGGGCGTGGGTTCAAATCCTTTCAGTTTTATTGATTTGAAAATATTACATCATAATATTTTCTAAATTCAGCATAATAAATAATTGCCAGTGAAAACAATTCAAAGGATCGATTTGTTTTTGGAATACTTCGAAATGTGTACTTTTAATTAATTCTCTATTTGTTTCGAGT
This sequence comes from Cynegetis impunctata, assembly GCA_030704885.1. Lineage (NCBI taxonomy): Eukaryota > Metazoa > Arthropoda > Insecta > Coleoptera > Coccinellidae > Cynegetis > Cynegetis impunctata. Next base: position 599,754 of record JARQZK010003644.1, read on the forward strand.
CAAAACAATATATTAATTTCTGAAAATGTTTACTACTACTATTATTCAGTAATACTATCCAATATGTATATACCTATTTTTAAATATGGTAAGTTAATTAACCCAATATTTCTGTTAGGTTCAACTAAATAAAAAATCCATTAAGATCTTCAATTGGCGATAGCATCAGAATTGATTCCGAAAAGTGATTCAGCAATAACTAATTTTTGCACTAATTAGTGAATCATACTTTTACTTAATGACATTAAATAAATCTATAAGCTTAGTTGGTAAGAGCTCCAGACTCATTTGGTTCACAGGTTGTCGTGGATTGAAATCCCACACGAGCCAGTTTCTTTTTCCTACTCTTATATCGCTTTCAGAACTAATAACGAATTTATGACGGGGTGAAATTTACAAAGCATTTGTATGTTTGAGAGAAAAGTATTCCAAGAGGAATGATATTTTTTCTGATGGGGACCGTCGGAAATACTAAATTTAGCGAAAAAATAAAATTTATACATATATATATATATATATATATATATATATATATATATATATATATATATATATATATATATATATATATATATATATATATATATATATATATATATATATATATATATATATATATATATATATATATATATATATATATATATATATATATATATATATATATATATATATATATATATATATCAAACACAAAAAAACTCAAAAATGGTGGCACAGATGGTATGAGACGTATTCAAAAAGCAATATATTTTCAATTAATTGGATATTTCAAGAAGTGTAGGTGAAATTATTTATGGTATGTTTTATTTACCTTGCCCTTCCAGCAATGCAATATTTCCAACTCTTTAGGGTACCTTTTTACTCCAAAGGATTAAGTCAGGTAAACTGTGTGTAGTTAACGATGGCCATAAGAATTCTTATACCTCTTAATATCCATAGGTTCTCAAGAGTTCAGTTTCAATCTTCTACTGTCTATGTAAAATATGGGAATATGTATTCCTTCAATGATTCTCATCTAATCAATGATTGGAATATATGCTCTTTGATTCTTTTTCCGAAGCTTTTATGTATTCTAGAGATATTAATTTTGTTATAATCATTATGTGACAATTTATAGACACTCGATTTTGTGTATGTATCCGTTTTCAATTTATTGTTCCTTATGTTGTTTTAACCTAGTAACGGCCTTTCAATTAAAAAAACATAGAATGAATCAATTTCATGGACATATAGATACAACCAAAAACTCATAAAGCAGTTGTTATACAATAAACCGTCCCAAAGGGACGGTGGAAATCGAACACCCAAGAACGGTAACCTAACCGGTACAACGTAAGGCACCTGACTTAACTTTTTTCAGTTTTGATTTATTGGTCGTATTTTTTCCGAATATTTTGACACTTCTATCGGCCCCCTTCAGGGGTTATTCTTGAGACTAAACCGAACCATGAAACCTTGGGTAACTTCGGTCAAAAGTATGGGATGCCAGAAGTGTCAATTTTTCAAATAAGTGGCAAAAGAAAAGAAGATTGTTCATGAGCAGCACGACTGAAATTCCGCTCTCTGGAGATTCTTGGAGGGGGTTTGGAGTGAAACATCGAAGGATTTTAGTTTATCCACATTCCCTCCAAATTGAGAACGAGAGTTGCAATTATGTATGTGAGTGTTGAAAATGAGTCATTCAGTGGTTTTAATTTTTTTTGCAGGTCGCTGCAATTTTGGTGTAAAAATTTCATCCGTTTTTGTGAGGTTTCGAGAAGTGCTGATCGCTACGACCCCTACAAATTCAGTTCGCAAACAAATTGTAGGTAGGTATGTGCATTGTTTTGGCATTAGGGTTGTGTTTTTTCTGGGAATTTCAAATTTTCTCTCAAACCGCCCTACTTTTATACAGAAATTTCATGCGTTTTCAAGGGTTTATGCCAGCGCTTCTCAACCTGTGGGCGCAAGCATACTGAGGGGGACACGAGCACACACACCACAAAAGATACAAATGTATCTAGCGCCCCCAATACAGTACAATGTGTTACTAGAAAAAGATCTTTTGTAATGTGTGTGTGCTCGTGCCCCCCTCAGTATGCTTGCGCCCACAGGTTGAGAAACGCTGGAAAAAATGATTTGCTCACATAATCCAAAGGAAAGTCCTTTTTTGTAGTATTATATTTTATTGTGGTAGGGACGCGAGATACGATACAAATTAAATGATGATACTTTATACAAAATCCAAACAAAATACGTTTTTTGATTTTATTGCTTATCATGGTTTCGTGGTTAGGCGGGCGCGATAGGTACACAACGCGATAGGAAAGTGGGCGTAGAAGGTTGAGAAACTCTGGTTTATGCAGACCTCTACTGCCCCTCCAAATGCAGTTAAGATATTCACTATTATTATGTAAATTGTGTTGATATTAGGAATGTGCCCCTTCAGATTTCAAATTCTTTCTCTAACTGCCGTCATTTTTATGAAAAGATTTCATTTTTTTGTTAGGTTCTCAACTGTAACCACAAAACTTAGTGATATTAGTGACAGAACTCTTTTAAGAGTTTCTCATCGCACAGTTCACTCTAAAAACTTGGCGAATTAAAGATACGAGTTACATGCGACTAATACAACAACGTTGCTAGGCGTGCGCATCATCTGTATTCGTATATCGATGGTCTAGTACAAAAAAAAACAGGAACTTCTGGAAACGATGAAACAACGTGATAACGCATATAAAAAGAAAGTTAAAAATCCAGAAATTGTGATATATGATATTGAGTTTAAAAAGCTCAAAAATAAAGTTATTAATAAAATTAAGGCTTCGAAAAATTTATATTTTCATAAAAAATGGGAACAGGCGGGTAGTAATATAAAACAACAGTGGAAATTTGTTAATAGTTTTTTTCTGAATAAACCTGGTTCAACTTGTATTGATAAATTGGTGGTGGAGAGAACGGAGGTTAATGAGAACGTTAGTATTGTAAATAGTTTGAATGAACACTTTGCACATATAGGTGAAAAAATAGTAAAATCGTTAGCGGAAGACATTTTACACATGGATTTAAATGGACAGTTTGAAGAGATCAAATGTAATAAGGTAATGAGTATAGAACTCACAAACGAGGTTGAAATTGATGAAACCATATCGGAACTCAAACATTATTCTGCACCGGGGTATGATGAAGTAACTGTTTTTGATATTATTTTAAAAACGTTAACAATGTTAATAAACAAGGTACTTACCACTGGAATATTTCCACAAGAACTGAAAAAGAGCAGGGTAGCTCAAATTCATAAGTCGGGCGATCCAAAGTGTATGAGTAATTATAGGCCGATCTCAGTTATAAGCGTTTTTTCAAAAGTAATCGAAAAAGTTATAAAAAAAAGTATGACATCTTTTATAAATGACAATGTTTCATTTAATAAGTTCCAATATGGGTTTATTAAAAATAGTAGCACCTTGGGCGCTACTTTTGATTTTGTTAACTACATCTGTAAGGCATTAGATGAAAAGAAAATTGTTATAGCTGTTTTTGTCGATTTAAGCAAGGCGTTTGATGTGGTCAGTATAGACATATTGCTCAAAAAACTTTCTATCATGGGCTTTGGGGGACCTATATTTACGCTTATTAAATCATATTTGAGTAATAGATATCAATATGTGAAATTAAACAATGTGAATAGTGATTTGCTAACAAATTCGTATGGAGTTCCGCAAGGCTCTGTCCTTGGCCCTATTTTATACTCCTTATATGTTTTAAGCCTTCAATGTGCAAACCTTAAAGCCCAATATTTTGCCTTTGCCGATGACACAGCATTAGTATACACGGGAGAAAATGTGAATAAACTTATACAAGAAGTTAATGAAGATCTCGACTTATATCTTAACTGGCTCTTCTGCAATAAGCTGAAAATTAATGCTGACAAAACTAAATATATGCTCTTCAAGCAAAAAAATTAGAGGATCGATAGAGTAAATGTTATAATCAACAATACAAATGAATCGGTGATTGTTGAAAGGATACTAAGTCCGAAAATGAAAGTTTTGAGTAAATTGAAAAAATATGTTTAAAAGTTATTTATTTCATTTCATCGATACATGCAGTCAGCGTAATAAAAGTGAATGGGCGAGGAATCATTTATCTATAGAAAAATTATTATTATTTCCAATTGTTGTATTTTTTATTATTTTTTTAAAGGAAGGACTTAGTTCCATTCAACAATCAGTAAAACATAATTAAGTAGTTATGATTAAACTAATATACTTTATTGGAGAAATAACACATAGAAACGAACAATAATTCTTACAAACATACCAAATGATAAACAAGTATCTACTTATGAAGCAAAAACACGACAAATTATTCATCTTCAACCTCCTGTTCAGAGTTGAATGGAACTAAGTCCGCGACTTAGTACCTTTCAACTTTCTGTATGTACGTATTATTAGTGCTTCCTAGAATGGGACTTAATCCCTTGCAACACCAAACGGTCGGGGATATAATTTGGTATAGAAATCCATATCAAATACAATTTCAATGAAAATGGACTTAGTACCCTTTCAACAATCACCGATTCAAATCTAGAAAGGGTTACCGAAATCAGATATATTGGGTTAATTATCGATGAATCGCTTAATTGGCAGAACCATTTGAACAAAATTAAAGACAAAATTATTCCAATGATTCCCATTATCTATAAATATCGAAATTACCTATCAGTTAAAACAAAAATGAACGTCTATAATGCCTTCTTTCTGTCCCATTTGCGCTACCTACTGCCTGTGTGGGGTACGTGTTGTTCAACTAGATTTAATGAAATTAAAATGTTACAGACCAAAGTCCTAAAAATTTTATTCAATATACTTACAAGTACAGATACCCTATACAGTGAACTGTGTCTCTGTAGGTTGGACAAGATATTGATGCTTGAGCAAGGTAAACTTATGCATAAAATAATTTTACGAAAACAAAAGAGTAATACAAATATAACATTTACCAACGAAATACATAGCCATAATACGCGTAACATAAATAATGTATATGTAAACTCTAATAGGATAAATCTGGGGCTTTATAGCCCAGTACAATGTGCGTCTGAACTTTATAATTCTTTACCAGAAAATCTAAGATTGATAAGAAACTACAATGTATTCCTTAAAAACCTGAGAATTTTTCTGGAAATAGAATAAAGTAAAATGTGATATTTTTGCAATTAGTTGTCAAGTATACCTTAGTCATCTGTAAATTAATATTAAGAAAAAACAAATGGAAAAATAGTATATTGTTGAATCCTTATAATATTTTATCTCGAGGCCAGAGCTTCTGGCGCTGATTTGAGATTGTTATAATACATTGTTGTAAATTTTTATTGATGAAATAAAAGTTATTGTCAAAAAAAAAATGTAAGTGCAAAAGAGTATATTTCGAGTTATATGAAATTTAAAGTTTTTTGTTAGTTCACTATAATTCACAGGATTACGTTTGAATATTGAAGATGCTGTATTAAATTTGGCTATATTATTAGCTTTCGAGTGAAAGTATTCACTTGCGATATTTGATCATACAGTATTAAAAATTTTGAAAAATAATTTAAAATACCTGTACTTACCACTTATGTCGCTATACATTTCTTTGTTCGAGAAAAAAACCTGTACTCACCACATTGGATATACAATTCTTTGTTAGAATTGAATTACCTAAATGACTGAAATTCAACTTTATTGTTAATGAACAAACTTTTGAAAACAAACTAAAACATTTCGAAAAAAAATTGTGTTCACAATCTTTTAATCACTATTTTTACTGGATTTCTTTCATAAAGTTCGAATAATCGTCTGGGATAATCTTCTTTCCTAAAAAAAATAACAGGTCTCTTTTCTTTGCTTTGAAAATTGGAAGAAGCGATGTGTATTTTTTATTCAATGTGGCGGATTCCCACTTCTTTTTTCTTCCCATACTGTCTATGATATCCAGTTCAAAGGAGCTTTCTTCTGAGAGGTTATGCTTGTATTTTTTTAAATTAGGATTTTTATTCTGAAAACGAAGTTTCTTGATGCGAAGCCAGTTGACTTTCTCTTTCTTTGTATTTAGTGTTGTTGAATACAGTATCTGACATACTATACCAATCTTAATCACTCAACAACAGATCTGCGCCAATTTTTTCTATTTGCCTTCCGTTTTCTTTTTTTCTTATTCTACACACCATTGAAAACGTTTCGAGTTCTCCTCGCGACATTCGTATCTCGTCGGATTCATCTGGGGAATCATCACTATCTGACGAGGGCTTATAAGAACCTTAAAAATAGAGGGTTCTGCCACAGCAACGTCACTATTTTCTAAAAACAGAAACTAATTGCTAAAACATTCTTTGAATTAAGTAATTGATCAGCTTTACCTTCATCAAAGGGCAAGATTGACTGTCTACTTTCTTCGAATGGTTCATCATATTTTTGACTTGGAAAAATAACATCTACACACTTCGGTACAATGATTTGATCTGATAAAATGCATATCTTTGCTGAATTGTCCATTTGAACTGTATTGTCTTGAATCGAGTAGAAACACCTGCAGTGCTAGATTTGTCATCAAGGGTGTGTATTACTCTTGCTAGATAAACAAATTATTTTGGTACAAAAATTTTATGTATTATAGCTATTGTACACTTAACCGCCCACAATGAAGGCCAAAAGCTCAGGACGCACACCCACATGCTATTATCTTAATATAAACTCACCATCGCTACAACTTATATGCCTTGACAAGGCTAATTTCACTATTATTTTGCCCCTGGAAAACGAAATTATTACACTGGAATTAAAAGCAATAATAACCGGAATTTAACATTACCTTTTACTGGATACAAAAGTGATAAATTCAGTTAGTGCTATTTAATGTAGCGCACACTTGTGATAAGTGCACTTACAACATTTGGAGTAGAATTATGTAGTCTGAAAGTACTTAACACTATTGGAAGATGGCGCTGGATTCAATAAATTTGAATATTTTACCTACCACTTGTGTGCACAAGAAAGTTCTTGTCTGAAATGGTATGTTAGCGCATTTAACTCATTTTTCCTGAAAAGTGCACTTACAACAATTGTGTACTAGACCATCGATATGCATATAGTTATTACTTTATTATTAATGAAGAATGAATTGTGAAAGGTATTCAGTAGAAACTGAGGATAGCAATGATGAAGTCATGTAAGTACTATTGTTGCTGAATTTTAGTAAGATACTATCTAAATATAAAGATGTGAGTATAATATCAGTTTAATGTTTATAAATTAGGTACTTATGATTTTGAAATGGCGAACCGATTATAATATTTCCAAATAATCTAATATCTATTCCTATAATGATAAGCAGGAATCGGAATGAATAGTTAAATAGAATAGAAGCAAATTTTAATATTTTTTATTTTTGCTTATATAAAAAAATGAGATTTGAACATCATTTCTTCTGTTAGAATCTCAGAGCCATTGTTACAATTTCTTTTGAATGAATTTTTTTGGAAAAATTAACAATGATCCAGCAAAATATACAGCAAGATACATTACCACTATCAAATTTTATAACATCTATATCTTACTAAGTTACCACAAACCAATACCCAGCTAGCAAAAAGCTTCTATAAATTCAGAGTAAAAGAACTTTTCTGTTCTGTAAAGGTTTCATAGTTGTGTCTAGAACATTAAGTTGTTGTATAAGTGAAGCAGATGATACTATTTTGTCTTCGTAAGCTAAATTGTTCTTTAAGTTTATTGCAAGAACGTTCTTAGAACATAATTACAGAGCATTCAGAAGATAAGTGTAAATAATTGCTCGATAACTGTCTATAGTAGCACAATTTTACAGTAATGGTGCTTATAGAACTAAATGATTCCAAATCCGATGTAAAAAAGTATCTTATAGAACTATACCAACTCCTGTGAAGCTCCTATAGAATTGCTCCGTAGTGGTTGATTATAGTTTTTTTATAGAAATATTGTATAAAGGGTGGCAAAGAGACAATTTTGCTACGAATAACAAATTATGCATATGGAAGCTGCTAACGAACTTAATAAAAAAACCTCTATAACGTTGTTATAGAGAGTAATGCTATAGTTGTTATACAATAATTACAGAGTAATTAGGTTTAAAAATCTATGCCATTTTTGGTTTCATAAAAAGCACTACAGAACAACCATACCTTAATTGACGCCATTTCAAAAGTGAATTTTCGTTTTTGTCGTTTTAGACGACATTTGTTATAAAAACCATGGTCTTTAAGTAAATGGAAAGATGATGAAAAAAAGGGGAGCATTCAGTAGGGAAACGAAAAGAATTTACGAAAGCTTACTATGTGATAGAATTTCCGTAAATAACAGCAATGACAGCAAATCTACAAATAAGGATTTCCAGGTTACCGCATTACGCATTAAAAACAGATAGTGTAGTTATTGAGGTACCAAAGACCTTAATCGAGGAACAAAAACAATAGAATAGACAGCGACATAGAAAACCAAGAAGATGACGAAGTTATAGTAAAAAGAAATGACTTGCTAATAGAGCTTCAGAACAATAATGATGAAGATTTTAAATGTAGACCAAATTAGGTATTTCTCTGTGTTGATAATGTTATTAAATACATAGTTTGCATACAAAATTTTCCATAGGGTTTTTAAGGGTGAACAAGGTGGCAAGTTATACCAAGTGACAGTTGGCTACGGAAATAAGTAGTTAATGTCACCCAGGCTATAATTACGGATCAATTGCCACATCAATCTCCAAAATAGTACCAATAATTCAGGCGATACCATAGAACATACAGATTATATATCCACATCCATAAATACACATATACAGAGACTGCTAAAATCGTAATACTTCCTTTAAGTTTAGCCACAGTCGAGTAAAAACCTTGTGAGCCATATTGAAAATATTTTTGACTCGTAAAAAAAGTCACCGGGAAATATTGAACATAAATGGGCCAAATATTATCAGTAATATGATGTATATTTACTTTCTAACTGTTTTTTATACATTTGGCGGCAAAATTTATCAATAATTTTTTTTTTTAATACTTAATTAGGTTTTTAACATTGTAAAAAAATGAGATATAATGAGGGCGCATTAAAAATTACCATATATATACCACATACTTTCAACATTAATTTTTCTTCTGCATTAAAATTTATTCGTCTTTTGATTTCAAACTTACTAGAAATTCAAATAAAATGGTGAAGGTACTTTATATATTATGGCGTCCATATCATTTTTAACGCGTATCCATGATTTAAAATGATACAGAAGCATTTTGTCTTCAAAAGATGTAAAAAAACCTATTACAAGTTTTGTAACTATAACGGCACGCAACAAAATAATTGTATAATGGAATACAATATGTACGGTTAACGAACAAAAATATAGAAGTTATTTATACGCTCTATAATAGAATTTTAAGACACCATTTTAGAACTATTATAGAATTCGTATGACATTGCTCTGTAACTATCGCATATAATTTATTTACGACTTGTAAGATCTTTTACACAACAATTCTATAAATGTTTTCTACATACCTTACAGAACAACTTAAAGAACTGAAAAGTTCTTTAGCACGGGGCCCATTTCTTTTGTATAACAGCTGTAAGAACGTTTTGAGAATGTTCTTAGAACAAACATTGCTCTATAAAATTTGCTGAGAAAACGTTCTCTCAACTTTAATAGAACATAAAATTGTTAGCTGGGTAGTTACTTAGATTGAATTTACTGATTGAGTTCATAACTAGTTCATATTTTTATCTTAATTAATAATTAAATTTTATTTTCATAACTTTTGTAAAAAGAATTATTAATAACCATTTTATTATTATCCGTCCTTTAATTTTTGCTCATTATTTGCTCGCAAACATTGCTAATTCATTTCAATTTGCCTGCTAATTAATATATAATAATATATAGCTAAGGGAACTTTGTTCTAACCGGGTAACTCACGACACCTCTTGCCCTTTTTGAATTTAACAATACATTGACTATTGATAAATTCTCTACTCTAAATCGGAAGTATATAGAAATCAATTTAGTGTAACCAATTTGGGAAGTAATATCTCCTTCACATGGCAAGCGTGCTTTGTCATTGAACTCAAAAAAATTTTCTCTATACTATTCGTTTATATAGCAGATGTTTCATGATCATAACGGTATTCAAGTACTTGACGGGGTGAAGCATCCGATTCAAGGGCAAGCATTCATTGCTACATGAAAGTTTTTCTAGT
>JARQZK010003644.1:615000-632500 GCA_030704885.1 Cynegetis impunctata
TTATCTGCATATTTAGCTTGTCCCCAGTAAAATAATACCATGCGACATTTTGGACTGGAATAACCCATAGTACGCAAGCATAAGGACTTCAGTTGAAACTGTATATTTTAGGTTTCGTAAGAGATAGCAGCATGAACTTAACTGCCGCGATAGCTGATTAATATGAGGTGATCAAGTGGGCTTCCGGTCCAGGTGGATACCCAGGAACCTTGTATCAGGGCTGCTCACTATCGACTCACCTTTCAGTCTCAAGAATAAGGACTTATCGATCGTCTCGTTTTTTGTATTTAATTTGATTAAGGAAGTTTTATTTTCGTTTAAGTTTAATTTGTTTATTTAACACCAGTTAAGCATTAGTTCGATACATGCGTGTGCTTTCTCTCTGATCTCATTTATATTTTTGCCCGCTATGATAACGCTAATATCATCCGCGTGAAGGATAGCAAGGCCAAATTCCCTTAAGCGTAGAACCAAATGGTTTATGAACAAATTGAATAAAGTGGGAGAAATACAAGAGCCCTGAGGAGTTCCCACATTCACTTCTAAAATCTCCGAGACTGCCCCCTCAAGGGACACTTGTTGTGATCTCTCCCAGAGATAGGATATTATCCAATTGAGGGCTTCCCCTCTTATGCCATTCTCATTGAGCCTGGACCGAAGTATATTAATATCCACATGGTCAAAAGCTCGGCTTAAATCGAACATAATTATTGCAACCACAATGTTTTTTTGGTTCATGTTTTCATAAATAAAATCGAGAGCTTCACTGATGGCCGTATGTGTCGATCGATTAGGCCGAAAACCAGTTTGTTGCTCTGATAAAATACCCTTTCTTTCTAGAAAGTTAAAATGTTTTTTACTAAAAATAAATTCAAATATTCTACTAAAATGGCATTTAAGGGCAATTGGTCGGTTGTTTTCCACTTTGTCCCTAATATCCATGTTTTTGAAAATGGGGATGATTTTTGATTTTTTCGATGATTTAGGATAAATTCCTTCTAAAAAGCTAAGGTCTAAAATGCGAGCCAGTGGTTCTGCAATTATATCTTTAACCTCCTTAATTATGTTCCCTGGTATATTGTCTACGCCACTGGATTTTTTACTGCACACCTTGGCAATAGCTGAAGTGACCTCCTTGGTTGATGTCGGTGAAAGAAAAAAAGAATTTATATATCGTTCTGAAGGGCATAAATTCTCATATTACTTGTTGCAGAATCGCTATCATTTGATTGAATGATATTATTAAAGTATTTGTTAAAAATATTACTTATTTCCCAAGGATCTTCAATCTGACATCCTAGCTCGTCGGTAATCTTTTGACAGGATGTTTTTTCTATTTTATTCATCATATTTTCTTTAACTATGCCCCAACAGGCTTTTTTTTTATTATTGGCATTCGTGATATATATATATATATATATATATATATATATATATATATATATATATATATATATATATATATATATATATATATATATATCACGACACGAAAATCGTGGTCGAGGAGGTCTAAAATGGTTGAAAAAAATACTCCTGCACCTGACTGCTTCACCTTCGATACACTGCAATAGTAAGTATTTTATGGGATTAAATACGACTGAAAACATCAGGAGGTGTCGTGAGATACCAGGATGCTAAGAAGTTATTTTCACTATATATTATATATCAAATGCACAAGCACAATAATATAAATTAATTTGAATTAAATTAAAAAATTTAAAAAAAAGGCATGATAATTAATATATATTTTTTGAAGTTATACGTCATACCAAAGTAGGGTGGGGTAAACACCGGCCTGGGTGGACTACCCAGGCCGGAATACAGGGCTGTAACCAGCACTGCTTTCTAGAGGGGGCTGAACAGATTCTTAAGGGGGCTTGTTTTTTACATAGTATTAAAATGAATATACGTGAAAAAAAGATAGGAATATACAGCTTTTTCTGTCTTTTTACCTAGAAGTGTATACTGGAAAACGAATATTAGTTGAAAAACATTTTGGAAAAATAAAAAAATTTATTCTAATAAATAAAGAATAAATAAAAAATCTCTCCTAGAAAACTCTAAATAAATAAAACTTAGACATAAAATATAAACAGATAAATATATCTATAGACGTTTATATCATAGCGCCACTTTTTGGAGGAAGGTTATAGATTTGAAAAATGCAGCCTACAAATTCATGTTTGAAGATTTAGCTCTATTTGCATTTACTCTTCTAAGGTTACCGTCATCCAATTCATTCGTGGAGAGGATATGTAATATTGTTAAATGTAAAATTCGAAACAAAATGATACTAAAAATGATAAATTCAGTTGTGTCTATTAGATCTCACTTGGAAATAAATGAAATTTGCTGTAAATAATTTGAGCCTAGCAAAGCTATGTACGCAAAATTTAATTCTGATACGTATCAGTAGCAGAACTAATGCATAACTTCAAGCACAGACAGAGATGATGATGATGTAATGATGTCTGAGTAGGCAACATGTTGGGTGCACTATTTTTTCGTGCAGTTGCGAAAAAATCATGATTGAGATTTTGGCCGACAAATTAACAGCAAAACACGTATGAAATAACTCCTAGAATAAGTGAATTTCTTATGAAGAATACTTGTTACCAATGTATCCCCGTTAACATGTCGCAACCACGGTTGCGCTTTTGGGCGACAAATCAGTGTCCAAAGTGCAACGCGGCTCTGAAAAATCTGGTAACCCTGATGGTAGCCGCTCGTTTGTCGCTATTTCATGTTAGGATAAAAAACGTCTACATGTTTTGCGAGTTAAAAGATGCCGCAAATAAATAATTTCAAGTCAGTTTTACAATTAGGTAGATTTGTTTGTAACTAGGCTAATTTTATGTTTCAACGCAGATATAAACATTTTTGGTTTGTAATAATTCTGTTATCTTTTCTAGAAGGGGCTTCAATAAATCCAGAGGGGGCTCAGCCCCCTTTGGCGCCCCCTGGTTACGGCCCTGTATATATATATATATATATATATATATATATATATATATATATATATATATATATATATATATATATATATATATAATTAATACAAGGAGTATTGCCGTAACTTCTAATTTATAAAAAGTTATATTGGGCACGCGGCAAAAGGAGGCTAGATTTAAATCAAACAACCATTGGTCATAAACATCTATATTTCGGTCCTTAGTTTGGGACCTTCATCAGGATGCTAGATGTCAAAGAACTCACATAGTAACACAACAAATCAACTAAAAAGTAAGCATTGGAAAAGCCACACAAAGCTACAATTATAAAGTTACTTACAAGTGACATGTTGTAAAAATAGAGCGGCGAAAAACGAATGACACAGAGGGAGCATTCAAAAATTATTTAAAAACAAACAAAAGCATATTGATGACAAGTATAAAAGGAGATATTAAATCTCTGGAACAAGATAATCAACTAAAATTAACATCAAAAAAGACCGGCTTCAACATGGCCAAGTCAGGTTATGCAGTAATTGACAATTAATGAAAATGGACAGTCTTGACAGACCGACCACAAAACTCGAGTGTTCGAAAAATCAAAAGGCGAAGAACTTGTTGCATAGTTTTGATTTTTTGAACACTCGAGTTTTGTCTTTTGAATCTAATTATAATAAGAGATTGTTTTTGGAGATGTGCTTCATCAATAAATATGACAATGGAATGCCCTCAACAAGCGATCTGACATTAAAAGTCTTAGCAATATTTACAGTTACCTTCTTTCCATTAATAAGGGTTTTGCCAATTTAAATTTCAGCTCAGTCTCAGTATAATTTTATTATGTTTTGATTTTTACTTAGTTTTTCATTTTGTTGTCACCACTGATTTTGTGGTTTACTCTTTCTCGCTTTTCTGTGGTCGGTCTGTCAAGACTGTCCATTTTCATTAATTGTCAATTACTGCATAACCTGACTTGGCCCTGTTGAAGCCGGTCTTTTTTGATGTTAATTTTAGTTGATTATCATGTTCCAGAGATTTAATATGTCCTTTTATACTTGTCATCATTATGCTTTTGTTTGTTTTTAAATAATTTTTGAATGCTTCCTCTGTGTCATTCGTTTTTCGCCGATCTATTTTCACAACTTGTCACATGTAAGTAACTTTATAATTGTAGTTTTGTGTGGCTTTTCCACTGCTTACTTTTTAGTTGATTTGTTGTGTTACTATGTGAGTTCTTTGACTTCTAGCATCCTGATGAAGGTCCCAAACTAAGGACCGAAATATAGATGTTCATGACCAATGGTTGTTTGATTTAAATCTAGCCTCCTTTTGCCGAGTGCCCAATATAACCTTTTATAATATATATATATATATATATATATATATATATATATATATATATATGTTTATATATATATATATATATATATATATATATATACACAGAACGAAAAACGTACGTGAATAGAATGAATAAAACCATTGGGATAATGTATTCGGACATCAATTTTCAACCGATGCTCGAGTTCATTGAATCAATGTATTATTATTGATTGCGTGATGTTCAAGTGATTATATCAATCCCCGAGAGGCCATTAATTTCATCACCTGGATATCAGAACATAGTACTTTCTCCTAATGACCATTGTGTAGCAGTCGTTCAACATCCAGCATAATATTAATGTTGTCTGTACATCAACCGATCAACCGCAGTCATTGAATTAAGGAACTCAGGACATTGACTCAATCACCGATACATTAATTCTAAGCCATGCGCACAATGACTTTCGAACATCGTTCAATGTTCGAAGACGTTAATATAATGTAAAAACACATCGATCTGAGCCTACAGGTTACACCTTTTGTTTCATAAATAAAATAGACTAGACTTATATATATATATATATATATATATATATATATATATATATATATATATATATATATATATATATATATATATATATATATATATATATATTTATATATATATATATATTATATATATAGATATATATATATATATATATATAAATATATAGATATATATTTATATATATAAATAAATATATATATATATATAAATATATATATAACAATATATTAATATATATATATATATATATATAGTGACAGTTATATAATTGCAAATAGGGAAAAAATGTCTATATATTATTGCTAATGATGCTCCAAGCAATTATGATGGCACTGTCGAACGAGTTCGTTCCAAAGATAACTACAAACAGACACAAAAGATTCATTGAATTGGAATAATACAATTTATTCTTCAAATATTGGCATAAGATATGTGTTTTACTGTATACAATTCCTGGATTGAGGTTTAAAAAAAGTATTCAATAAACGACCAAAACATAATACTTTCTGGAGAAAAACTTAAATTGGAAACATAAATAATATTTGAACAACTATTAACAGCTCTTATAACATTGAAAAACTTATATCTAATTCCATCGAAGTATGTATACTCTCCTTGAATTTTTGTTATATCTTCACCAATTGCGAACACAAAAGATAGAATTGAAGTTTTCTTCGAATTCAAAAAGTATATCCATTCTTCAATTTCTTGTGGTGTTTTTGCAAGATATAAAAATGAGTGCTGTAAGAGAAAATGTTATGTTATGCATTTTTCCAGTAATATCTTTCTTTACAACTTTGTTGGTGGCTGCCTCATCTCGCCCATCTGGAAATAAAAATTTATTATGGTCGAAAATGAAAAAGGTGAATTCCAGATTTTAGAAAACTGATTTTCTTTTTCATTGGGACTCTACTTTCTAATTAAATAAGTATGTTATGAACTTTAAATATGATGTTCACGAAATATGTATCAAATTATTCTGAAGCTGTCATTTGATTTCATAATAAATGAAAAAAGTGTTCTCTTTCAACCCTGTGACTAAAACAACCATCTGACATAGAATAATAATATCAAGCTCTTTTTGAACTACTAACATTAGCATCACGGGGTGAACACCATTCACTGAAATATACAATCTACACAAGCAGATATTTACTTTCCTCGATATTTTCGATTTCCAATGGCCTAGTAAAAACTCAATCGCCTTGTCTTTGACATTGCTATTGAACAGAAATGCAATGATTTTGGCACTTCGTTTTCACAGTTTATGAGAAAAAAATTATCATTTTCGTTCTTCATGGTTGAGTCCATATCAATCTAGAAGTAAATTTATAATAATTAGATGCAACTATAGCTATATTATATTGAATATTATAAGTAATACATGAAATTATACAAGATTGAATTAAAAATCATGAAAAATATACTAGTTGACCATGGACAATTCAATATATTACATAAAGAGAACAAGGAAAATTCTTCAATAATTTTTAGAAAAACATACCTACGCCACAGTTGCAAAGTAGACATCTTATGTCAGAAAGTTTGTATTCTAGCGACGGGTTTCTGCATTTTCGAGCTCTGCGGTGAATTGTTGGTTTCCAATATCTTTGGTGGAGGGCGCTCTGGGTTGTTATACAGATAGTTGTCCGACCATGATTTATATTGGGGAAAAGTAAATACTGAATATATATGAAGGTGCTTGGAATATTTCGATTTCTACTTCAGATCCAGATCACACTCACAAGTATGGTCACAACCTGCAATAAATGATTATTTTTCAAGATGATGTTGAAATAGTGTAGACCGTCAAATTTTAGTAAATTTTTTATTTTTTTGAGATTGTATTCTGGCAAAAAATATTTTCGTAACTTTGATTCAAATGTTATAAGAAACTAACAAGATTCAAAAAATACAGTTACTGTACTTACCACCTTCTAAAGAAACTGCTTCCACAAAAATTTACTTATACACAAATAACACTTCACCGTTTGGCTGTTAGCGTTAGATAGATACTCGTATAGCGAATTAGGTGGAAATTTGGCATATTTACGTTGAGACGGTGGGGGTGCAGCCAGAAATTCATCAATCCATGATTCTTTGAGCATTGTCCCAATGCTCTCGGACATTGACCGAATGACCGAAATACATTAAGTGATAAACGCAGTGCATTGCTATGATGATCTATACATAGGTTAATGTTTTCAATCATTAATGTTATGCCTATTGAACATAGCTTTATTAAAAGAGGGATTATGACAATGTGTCGTGATGATTAAAGGTACATAGTATTGATCACTATGTAGACATTATCTCGATGTATTTTTCACATTGCTCTGATGTAAATAACATTATAAAGATGACTTTTTTCATTAAATTAATGATTCAAGTACATTATCATAATGACATAGATTTCATTATAACAACAATATCGTTGATTGATCAATCACAGAAATTCATTATATCAATAAATTTTGGACATTGTCCTAATGAAAAATACGTTATGATAATGAATATGCGGTCAATCATTGGCAGTGATTGATATCAGGCTCATTATTATTTTCTGTGTATGTTTATATATATATATATATATATATATATATATATATATATATATATATATATATATATATATATTTATATATATATTTATTTATATATTTTTATATATATATATATATATATATATATATATATATATATATATATAATATATATATATATATATATATATATATATATATACCTATATATATATATATATATATATATATATAGATAAAAATATATTATTATAGCTGGGTAGTCGGCAAGGAGTTATGATCTAAACAACCAAATTTGTCTCAGTCGACGTTTCGACTCTTTATTGAGTCTTCCTCTTGTTGTTTTTTATATATATAAGACGAACTGTTTCGGTGTAACATTCTTTGTCATTCTTTTTAAATTGTAGATGTCCTGAGGAAGACTCAATAAAGAGTCGAAACGTCGACTGAGACAAATTTGGTTGTTTAGATCATAACTCCTTGCCGAATACCCAGATATAATAATATATTTTTAAAAAACCATCGGCAGTTACTTACTCAATTATATATATATATATATATATATATATATATATATATATATATTATATATATATATATATATATTATATATATATATATATATATATCTATATATATATATATATATATATATATATATATATATATATATAAATAAATAAATAAATAGATATAAATAAATATATATATATATATATATATATATATATATATATATATATATATATATATATATATTAATATAATATATCAATATAATTAATGCGGAAAAACTGTACATTGATCACATCTGCTCTGGTAGATACCTGTGAGCATATCGCTGCCCCAGAAGAATAACGACGTAACTGTAAATCAGTTAATTTTAAAGGAGGCCCAGAAAACGAAAAAGTTTTTTTTAATTCGTGTGCTGCTAAGAGCGTAATTTACCAATCATAATCAGTGTATGGGATAAGACTATATGATATGCATAGTATATTTAGACGTTATCAGTGCTTTACTCTGATTAAAATCAAAAGTGAAATTTGTAGTTACGCCTTTGTTTTATCGGAAGAAAACGCTTGAATGAGGTACATTTCAGCCTTTATTAATTCAACTTTGGTAAATACAAAATGAATAAGTAATCTAAATATAGACAAAACGCTAAAGTCAACAACTTAAACCTAATCATTTTAAAAAATAGTTAGAATCAGGTACATTTCAACCTTTTTTTAATTCAACTTTGTCAAATAAAAAATAAATGAGGTGAGCTAACTTAGGACTAACCGCTGACGTCAACAATTGAAACCTAGTCATTCTTAAAATCTAATAATACGGCGCGATAGGAAACCTAATACTACAACACTAAAGCAAGGAATTCTGATCATCAAAATCTTAGTACCATCACATCAAAAAATATTACAAAAATAATTGGCTGCTCCAATTATTTTAAAATAATACTTTCGAAATAGGGTTTATAGAATGGTGGAATAAGGCTAGCATCCAATAAACTTTTTAAATCTTTTTTCTTATTTTCAGATAACTGAATGGGTTTGGTATAGGCTTTTTTAATAACAATATCTCTCATGTCTATTTTGGATCTTTTTCTCTGGGTAAAATTTACACGATGCCAATCTTTTTGTTTGTAGCTCGTTTTGTAACAAAATTCTTCTTTCCCTTTTCTAAATCGTAAAACTTTAACCCCATTTATTTTGAATTCATCTCCGTCGTTGTTTTTATTAATGTTGAGACCCATATCATCTGATAATTTCTTGACGTCAAGAAAACTTTCGAAGCTCAGTTCTTTCACTTCTATCTTGTTTCCTTTTTTTTTAGCTTCACGAATTATAGAAAATATACTGTTCGGGAATATAAATGGGTCCAGATTTCTTAGCCAATGAAATTTTTTTCTCGATAATACTGTGAATTGAATCAGCTTCATTCTGAGTGTGTCCACGTATCAAAAACTTGTGTGTTATTGAATCAATTTGAAAGTTGTCTACTGCGTAGATATACACTGCAATCAGAAACCTACAAAATCAGTGATTATTAACAGATTTGGAAATATTTGGTGATTTCCTAATTATGTCTTGGCATACCTATTTTTATGTTGACCCATGCAGTTATCTGAGAAAAAAACTACATTGGATCCTGGCTGGTTTTTCGATAATTCTTCCAAATACATTAAGACGCAACTACCTATTTCGATAGCTCCCCTGTTTCCAAAAACTTCATGCCAAAAGAATGCTTTCGTGGTATCTTTGGCTAATTCTGTTATCTAAAAAAACGTACACAAATAATTCAGAATCGCCTTGGAAAAATTATAGCTTACCGTGAAATTATAGCAATTTAATCTGGATTTATAGAAGAAAGCGGATGATTGTCCCACAGGTACAGGCAACACTGCCTGTAAATCATAGACAGCCAATGCAATTTCTCCATTTTGTGCTCTTTTTTTGTCACTTTCTTTCTCCTCTCGACTAAGGTCCTTTTCTTCTAAGTGTTCTTCAAAATTGTGTTTCAGTTCTAGTTTCGTATTGTCTGGTGCATTTTTATAAGTTTCACATAGATCACATTGATCCTTTTTCGGCACGAAGAATCCGATATTAAATTTTGTGTTGAAGATAGTTGCGTAATAATCATATGTCACTGATGGTTGATTTGAAGCAGACCGTTTCTCACAATAATTCCTGTGCATTTCCGCAATCGTGAGCCCACCGTCTATGAACTCTCTATTTGTATCTTTACGAACGTAATGGCTCTCAATACGTGGTATGGAATTTATATGATCAAATACAGATTCTGATACCTCTACGTCAATTCTCTTATGTTTACCATGCTTTCCTCTGTGATCTTTTTGTATAATTCCCTGTTCAGATACTTTTGATTGAATCACAGTTCTAATCATTTTTTCCGAAATCCCTAATGTGTTGATCAAAAATGTCTTACATATTCTAATCTTTTTTCCATTTTCGTGTAAGTAAAATGCACAATTTGGTTTCCTTGGCTGTGCGGATGAAACTCTCCTATACTTAAGAATCAGTGTTTCGATACATGAGCCCAGAAAATCTCGCTGGCGTTGCAAGTTTCCTAAGTCCCAGAATTCTCTAAACAACTGGCTCCTAAACTCTTCAGAAAACTTTTTCGAGCAAGAAAGAATGCATTTATTGGTACAAGCAGGTTTCAAGCTCCTTGCTTTGACAATTTTTCCAGTTCTTGAAGTGTATTGCTGACCAGAGTTTCTGAATCGTTTTGCTTTCACTAGTTTCCAATTGTTCGGATTTCTAACCCTCTTTTTTCCTTTTTGGACTATAGAGTTCGTAGATTCATCTTTATCATTATCAGCATTGTTTATATCAATATTCTCGATGTTTTCTGATATTTTACTTGAAGAAAATAAATGATTATTATCATCATCAGGGTTGTAATTATCACTTGATCCTGAAGAAAAAGGTTCCTGATCAGAATCGCAGTATTCCTTGTAACTCTGTTTTACTTTCCTTAGCTTCAATTTCGTGCTGCTTTCCCTTTCGACCACATAATGTTCGCTTAGAGCCAGACTAGTAGAAGAAAAATCGGATGTTCCAACAACAGGAGAGCTCTGAGTTTGGGCTTCAGCGTTGAAGAGTTCATCATCAATGGGATCTTCCCCAAATATAATTTCACGTACAGATGATAGTCCTGTAGAACATCCATTACTACCTGACACATCATTAAATGTTTCTATAGAACTTGAATTGTTTGCTGAGACCAAATCTTTTGTTTGTACAGGCACATTTTCTTTAGAATGAGAATCAAGAACTGCAGGGGTCTCCATGCTACATCGAGTTTTTAGTAGACTCAATATTTTACAAGTTCGGGAGTTCATTTTCTGTAACATGAATTACCTGTAGTTATTAACCAAAGAAATGATTTAAAATATTGTATTTTCCAACTAAACTGCAATTTATAAAGTATCCTAATGCAAATACGTCACACGGTATATTGGTGCATTTTTAGAGCAATATAGACTCAAAGGACAATTGAGTCCAGAGTTCATAAACATTTACAGAATACTAAAGACCTAAAGCACATTTGAGTCCATATCTCATGAGAATATCGAGAATAATATAGACGTAAAGTACAGTTACTTCAATGTTCCGCCGAATCACACAATAATTAATACAGTTATGACATTTCATAGAACCTATACATACTAAAACATAGACATAAAGTATACTTACGTCTTCGTTCTTCCAGAAATAGAGGAGTAGGGTTCGCAACAATAAACAAAACTAGCACTTACGACGTTATTTCACTCAAAATACGTGTTTTTCCTTTACCGTGTAAAGTTAATTGGCCAATACGTCGATATTCTACCGACTCGATATTATCGATCCCGATCAATATAACAAGGACGTAACTACCATCTAGCGGCCAATATTGCAACTACATTTACGTCGTTGTTATAGCAGATAAATAGCAATATTCAGCATTGGTTGACAACAATAACTCATTTTCTGAAAAAGTTGCAGTTACGTCCATGTTTTACTGGAACAGCGATATGTTCTTTAAAAATGCTTTAAAAATATATTTGCCAAAGAAACAAACAGGAAACATAATAAACGGGTTCCTAAATTTCGCCTTGCAAAAATGTCCATGTGGGGTCTCTTCAGAGTTGATTGACCACATCCTTCGTAAGAAATAGGAGTAGGACGTTGATGGATTGGTATATCAAATTGCATAAAATTGGCCGAATAATTATTGAGAATTCTATAATTGAACTTTGACATTTTAAATTAATAGCATTTGGTGTACTGGGCGACATATCTCAAGTCAGATGTTGATTTTGACAACGAATGGCACTTAATTTCTTCATATTCACAGAAACATACTAAGCTTCACTGAAAATTTCAAGATTGGGGGCCATTCGTAAATTGCGATACAAGTTAAAGAGGAGAAAGTGAGACGACAAAGTGTGAAGTAATTAGCTTCGTAATTTTACATATCTAAATATAAGTATCAAAATTCAAATTCAAAGACTCTTCAACTGTAAGTGTGAAAATTACCGAATATGTGACCAGCCATGTGGTCAGTTGGTCAGTAGGTCCCACAGATATGACTACCTGTGAGGACTATATGAAATTAATGACGGTAGTAAAGAACAACCTTGGAAGAAATTTAAGAAATATACAAATTATTATTTCAGATCAAAAGGAGAAAATACAAATATTCTCAATGAATATATTGAAAAATTCAAAACCGATCATTTAATTAACATCAACTTCTCATGAAAAATTAATAATATTTCTTGTCTGCTATATGTTTCCTCAACTTTCACTTAAAAACTTGAATGTAAAATAACGAAAAGAATAAACAGTGTGCTCTCAATTAACTGAAATTACTAATTCAATGATTTGGATTCCAATCTAGATAGTAATACGAGCTTTAAGCTTAATAAGTTAATCAAAAATGGTTATGTTTTGTTGAAATTTATTTAAGTCATCCAAACTTGAATATTGTTCCTACAAATGCCTAATACTTTTCAATTTCCCTTCCAAAAGCCAAGTTCGCATTCATCCAATATTTCTCTTCATTACTTATTTGGTTAGGTAACAGTAGGTTATATTATTTTTGGTTTAGGTTAGGTCAGGTGAGGTTACGTTAGGCCAGGTTAGGTTACGTTAGGTTAGATTAGATCAGTTTAGGTCATGTCGCATATTGTTAATACTTAGCAGATAAATAGCACTCTCATAATGACAAATTATAGTGATATAGTAAATTAACTTATTTTTCTCAACGAAAACTTGTCAACCCTATCTCAAGCATCGAATAAATCCACCACTGTTCGATTTGATTTCCTTAAACAACTGTTGCAGACTGTAAAAGAAATGGATAATGCAGCAATAACCACTCTGTAGAATTATTAAGAGTTCTTAGTGTAATCCAATATCCACCTCATGATGCACGAACATGTGGGCGGCATAACTTTTTACGTGAAGATCTGTAAGCGATATTTTCTCTGACAAATGACTATAAGAAGTCCTACCCTTTTAATACCGCAGCTTTATGGAGAAATATACTGAGTTATACGGTCCAGTATTGAAAGCAGCTGTCATTAATTTTCTATGACAAGTGAGTCACAAAAAAGTTAATGGAATTTTCTTGAAATATATTTCAGGGTTGAATAGTAAAGTTAAATGATTTTGAACTCCGCATACTTAAGGTACCTACATTGATTCAATAATAAATATAACATCGAATAATTATTACATATCATCTTTGAATTATTCATAAAGGAGAAGAAGTAATAATGAAATAGTAAATAAATAGGTAGTCTTTGTGAGAATTGCAATTATATATTTTGAAGTTATGTCGTCTGTTCGCGAATCATAAACTCTTTAGTGAATCATTTAAATAGTTATTTATTATACAAAGGAAAAAAGTAAGTATTAGATTTTTCACATTTTAAAATTACTTTTCCCGGGGAAAAAAGTAATATCAAAAAGTGATATTTTTTTACCTGTCAACATAGATAAAATGTCAAAATTTTTTTCCCGTCACAGAAAAAAATACTTTGTTAATATTAAATCATCGTTTTCTCCGTCACAGAAAAAAGTTATATCAAAACAATGGTTAATAATAACAACTTACACATTTATTAAAAGAAATAACGCATGACCCACGTTTCGGTGGAACTTCGCCTTCTTCAGATGCTAATGGCAAACTAACTATGCTTCTCTGTTATTTCGAAGACAATAAATAAAGAGATGAAATATATAATATATATATAAATAGAAAGATTGTTACAAGTAATTATTAGAATAGGAAAAACCAATTCTGAACTGCTTGTCAGGTAGTTCGGTAATTTTGAAAAGATTGAGAAGGGGGCTTGAAGTATGATCGATTTGGCTATTCAATAGGCGACCGGAATGCTTGTTTTTATTTATGTGTAATGATTCTAAAAAATTAAGTTTAATTACTATCAGCATTTAATATTTTAAAATCGAAATTGAATGTGTGATTTTCTTGAATTAAATGGTTTGCATAATGTGAATCCGACTTTTGATTAACAAAGCTACGTTTGTGTTCTGAAATTCTAGTTTAAAAACTTCTGAAAGTTCTACCAATGTAAAACTTATCACAATCACCACAATGTGATGGTTTACGAAAAATTGAAAAATTATGTTTGTTATCCACTTTTGTTATTTTCAAATCTCTTAGATAACTCTATTAACTATTTGGATTCGAAAATAACAAAAGTATATAACAAACATAATTTTTCTATTTTTCGCAAACCAGCGTACACTGATAGCGTCATACATAGTACTTCCTTACATCCATTCTAACACAAAATGGCAGCTTTCAATAGTATGGTACATAGTTTAGTGAATTTTCCACTTTCAAACGCCAATTTTAACATCGAGAAAAATATAATTAAAAAAATTGCCGTAAATAATAATTATGATCCCGTAATAATAGACAATATGATAGATAAAAAGTTGTTCAAAAATGCGATTAGCCATAACTAAAACTAATATCAAATATAACAGCCTCACTTTCATCGGAGATTCAAGTAGAAAACTTAAATCTCTCTTATCTAAGCACAACATTAACATTGCTTATCGTATCGGTAATAATTTAGGAAATCATATAAAAAATAATAAATCCAAAGTTCATAAAGATAATAAATCAGGAGTTCATAAAATTAATTGTGATAATATCACAAGCTAAAATCTCATACTTTTTTCCCTTGTATAATAAATATTTCTAGTTTCGAATAAATTTTTTCGTACGCAATGTTATTATGTAACTGTATATTTGATGACATTTCTGTGAAACAACTATTTTAAAACGCTTTTATTAGCTTGGTTTGTACGAGTATGAATACGAAATGTATTTAACGAAATCTTTGAACGTGATTTTCACCCCCTTAAACTATAAAAGCAAAAATAAATAATGTTTAAAGAATAAAATTACGCTTTGATAACTAGCAGAACTGAAAAAAGAAAGTAAAAAACAAAAAAACTAAAATACACGCTTTTGTAAATATCCGAACTAAAAAGTTGAAAATAAATAATAGTTTGAAAAAACTGAAAAACACATTTTAGTAGAAAAGCAAACTACAAAGTATAAAATAATTTTCAACAAATTTAAAGTAAGAATTGTGTGATTAACAAACAAATTTCTTTTATTGTAGAAAATCGTGGGGTGGTCTCTAAGATATTTTCATAATGACATTTACCAATATATGTCATTAGAATATTATGAAAATTAACCCCACTCTTTTCTACAATGAAAGAAATTTTTTTGTTAATAAATTTTGTTTAGTAAACTTGTTAATTTAAATTTATTGAAAATTATTTTCTCTTTTTTAGTTTGTTTTTGTATGAAAGCATATTTTTTAGTTTTTTTTATACCTCGATTCTGACGTTTTTTGTCAATCGCTTGACTAAAGCCCTTCATAATTTCGCAAAATGTTTTTACACTCCAGTTAAATGATAGGGAGACGAAATTGTCTCGCCCGGATGTTGAATAAACTAATGAAAATATTCTTGTTAGATGATGTCGATACTTATTCATTACACATTTAAGTAAGGAAAGGCATTTATTTCATGAATTCCAATATAGAAAATTTCACAGTTTTCTCCAACACCTAAATTTTCGCATTCATTCTATAAGTTTCAATACAGAATTAGGTGCATTTATTCTATAACTCTCAACACCTCCAGAGAAAATAGAATAACTTACAAGTACATATTGAATCAAATACTAGAAGAAAAAAAAAATTTGTTGATATTTCAAATAAAATAGCTTGAAAATAGACAAATTCGGACTAAGCTTCAAAAGAGACGAATTGTATAAAGCCAAAAATATATATATAAAAATATGGTAAGGCAACTATTAGAAACACCTAAAATACAGAACAAATGTACGAATAGGAATTGGTCAATTAATATGATAAAATAGTAGCAAATGTCTCATTCCAACAAATTGGAAAGCAGCCACATATAAGGCTATAAATGAAATATATCCAGTAGTTAGGCGAAAAATTAGTCAAACATAAAATACCAGAAAATTAAAATTGTTCGAAATGAGGTGAAAGAGACACACGAAGTTAAAAATTGTAATCTTAGTACAGAGATTTGAAAGTTGTTAAAGAAATTTAAAAAATTTTAATTTAAATTCTATTGTTGAAATGTTTGAGATACATTTGAATAATAAAACAACTATTATTTGTGGTGGTGGATCGTAAATGCGGAATTGTTTTTCAATTTAGAGGTGGAGAAAGATTTACAAGAACTTTCAAACGTTATGCGTCAGGACAGGTTTTGGAATATAAGAATAAATCAAATAGATAAATTCTCAGGTGATATGTACAAATTTTAACCAGGCAATGGGCAATGTCATTTAGGTATAGTTTCTTACATTAAATGTTTACAGGGTAAATTACATATATGAACATGTTCATGCGTATAAATTAAGTGGAAGATTTTTTTATAGATGTGCTGTGATACATAATGTAAGGAAGAGTTGTAAGAAAATTCAGTTATATATATTATATATATATATATATATATATATATATATATATATATATATATATAACTTTTTGATAATTATTAGCAATAAAAGGCTTGGTGAAAACAAAAAAACGATTTTATTAAAAAGTTGACGTTTCGCCACAAAATTCGTTGCTTTATCAAAACTTTTTTTTAACGTCAACTTTTTAATGAAATCGAGTTCTTTGAGATTCACCAAGCCTGTTATTGCTAATAATTATCAAAAAGTTAAAAATAGTTCACAGGCAACAACAATTCCAATATATATATATATATATATATATATATATATATATATATATATATATATATATATATATATATATATATATATATATATATTTTATATATATATATATATATATATATATATATATTTATATATATATATATATATATAGGTATATATATATATATAGGTATATATATATATATATATATATATATATATATATATATAATATATATTTATATATATATAAAAATATATATATATATATATATATATATATATATATATATATAATAAAGTATAAACTTTAAAATAAAAAAACACTTGGTTTGTGTTTCACAATATAAAAAATATTT
>JARQZK010003644.1:637500-677500 GCA_030704885.1 Cynegetis impunctata
TGAATTATATTCAAAACTGTCGTCGGACGTCCATTATCTTTTAAATCCACTTTTTCTAACAAACTTAATTTGCTAAAAACAACTTTCTTTTTCTAACTTACGCACCCTCATCATGTTCATAAAATCAGCAAAAGAAAAAACGATACAGCCCTTACAACCATCCGCCAACACTGCGGTAATGTTCATGCGGGTTTCGGGCCCAGACACGTTGAGTCCGTAGCAGTCTTCTCCGCCGACACCGGATTACGTCATCTCGCGTTGCTGTTACTGGCGGATATGTTTCTGAAAATGCTATTCTTGACCACCCTTGGCAAAATCATACGCACGATATCTTTCTCATGCTCGAATATACTTGACAACAGCGCAATTAAACGTCATTCCTGTCATCTTGCATGCCGATAGACGATGCATAAATGAATTTATTTTATCATTAATGGCAGATACAAGGAACTCTACAATAAGTACACGAAAAAACACTCGGTGCAGTTATAATTTCGATAGGTAATGGACTAACCAGCTGGACATTAATCAAATGATATCCTTTTCGATTGAAATAAATACGTGCTGGATAATCCTGATGTTCCACTTTTGGTGGAAATATTGCTACATATGTGCAATCCACACAGCCAACAACCCCAGGAAAATCTACAGCATAACTAATAGAAAATATATGTTGACGCGAAAAAAATTCCATCAAATACTTTAGTCTTCCTACATTCAATTCATTCAAATTTCTCGGAAAATGTACCCATCTATTGAATATATCTAGTTCATTCAAAGCAATAGTGAATTTTTACTATACATCTCGAGACAGATGGACACGGACACAAATATATTTCTCCCATTGTCCATCTAGTAACTTCCCGAAGCAAAATATTGACGAACTACTAAAACCTACGAAATGAAATCTTGGATAAAAGAATCTAAAAATCTATATTAAATCTGACTTTTGTTGTTATACTCAAGCCCGTAGACATCCTCTGCATTCGCATGAAGGTACCTATAACGTATCAAAATTGAGAATCTGCTTAATGCTTTTGAAGTCTGAATAACTGTAAGAACTGATGATCGGTCAAAATTTCGAAGGGGTCAATATGTTCGAAACGATTGTGTCTATTAATTTGTTTATCTGCAATTTGTAAATTTTTCAAATTGGCTATATGCTGTAGATTGGGAAGATTATCCATACCGAAATTTAAATCATAGAAATCGGTGTTCTACGAGTTTGATTACTGTGAAACGTATACGCAAGGCGCTTGCGATCACCAAACACCACACGTTGTAAAATACGCATGAATGCACATTCAGCGAATGGTCAAAAACACCAAAAACAAATATCATTCGCAAACGAACGGTCCAGAATAGCGCCCCAGACCCTCTCTGGGTATTTGGTGAAAATCAAACAGTGAAGTGCATTAAATAAAAATGTCCTACAACGTCTTAGGAGGGGACTCCTGAAGATTTCCTAATGGCTACTGCGTAATCAACAGTCTATATAAATTTATTGAAAATTTGTTTAACACAAGAATGGATAATTTTCTATTATGTATATATAATCTTTAGTTGTGTATAACTTTTTATCGTGTCTTATGCATTGTGCTTAATAAATATATTTAATTTATACATAAAAAAATAATCTCTCCTGTTCCATGTAGATACTTGATATGAGAAGGAATTTATGAACAAATTGACGAATTGTATGTATTATTTTTTCAATTGTTTAACAATAATGGAGAGCCACCTCAATAGTAAATTGTTATTTTTTATAGACGATATAGGTAGCTATTCTTAAGAAGTACATACTAGTCTAGTCAGCAAGTACTGTTTTGTTTGAATTTTTTAAATCAGTCTTGGAAAAATATAAGCATGATTCGGATAGCATGTAACTGTTTTTTGAAATAAAGTTCCGCTCGCGAAAATTGTGGAAGTTATAAACAATATACCGAAAGAAATAAAAATAGTTTGGTATTCTGCAAATATTTCAAACATTAATTGAGATTTTTGATATCTGAAAAAGATTCAAAAAGAAAAGGAAATTGCCCAAAAGAAAGTCCCAACTCTTGAAACTGAAGGATCAATATTTTTAATTTTCTCAGAGGGGTCAAAATACGGCCGATAACGGCTAATCTGGCTTGCGCAAGTCACTCCCATTTAGGACACTCTAACAATAAAATTTGAGACGAAAAAATTCAGGCACTTACTGAATAGGTGAATGATCCTTCGGTAAAAAAATTTTATTTATTGTGAGTTTTCAATTAGTTATTCAACAATTTTCTGATGCTTGAACATGAAAATTATGATAATTGTTCAACTATAGATCTGAGAAAATTCAAAAATTTCAATTTTTCAGTTTTTTATTAACAATTCGCGTAGTTTTGTAAAATCAAAAGAAAATTATTTTTATAATTTTATATAATCCGTTTTTTATTATCGGATGCTGTATCGGTTTTTTTTAATGTTTATCACCTATTGTTCAAAAAATCTATTCAGAAGCCTTTCAAAACTCGCTCCAAGCATGGAAAAAAAATATCAGATCTATATTTTAACAGTTATCACACATGCAATATTCATCTTCAAGCAGCAAAAAATAATTGATTAACTACTGCATAAACTAATTGAAAAATCGCGAAAAACTTTTTTTGCTGCCGGACGATTGTTCATTCACCTATCCAGTAAGAGCCTAAATTTTTTTATTTCTCAGCTTTCATATTCAATATGGTTGAATAATGTTTATTGTTGAAGAAACCCCAAATGGGTGTGACTCCGGCAAGCCAGATAACCTGTTTTCGGCCATATTTTTACCCCTCTGAGAAAATTATAACTATTGATCCTACAGTACCGACTTTATTTTAGGAAATTTCCTCCCCTTTTTGAATCTTTATTTGGAAATCGAAATTCTCAATTAGTTTATTAGATATTTGGAATAAACAAACCTCCCAGCTAACAATTTTATGTTCTATTAAAGTTGAGAGAACGTTTTCTCAGCAAATTTTATAGAGCAATGTTTGTTCTAAGAACATTCTCAAAACGTTCTTACAGCAGTTATACAAAAGAAATGGGCCCCGTGCTAAAGAACTTTTCAGTTCTTTAAGTTGTTCTGTAAGGTATGTAGAAAACATTTATAGAATTGTTGTGTAAACGTTCTTACAAGTCGTAAAGAATTTCTATATGCGATAGTTACAGAGCAATGTCATACGAATTCTATAATAGTTCTAAAATGGTGTCTTAAAATTCTATTATAGAGCGTATAAAGAACTTCTATATTTTTGTTCGTTAACCGTACATATTGTATTCCATTATACAATTATTTTGTTGCGTGACGTTATAGTTACAAAACTTTAATAGGTTTTTTCACATCTTTTGAAGACAAAATGCTTCTGTATCGCTTTAAATCATGGATACGCGTTAAAAATGATATGGACGCCATAATATATAAAATACCTTCACCATTTATTTGAATTTTCTAGTAAGTTTGAAATCAAAAGACGAATAAATTTTAATGCGGAAGAAAAATTAATGTGAAATATGTGATATATATATGGTAATTTCAATGCGCCCTCATTTTATCTCTTTTTTCTACAATGTTAAAAACTAATTAAGTATTAAAAAAAAAATTATTCATAAATTTTGCCGCCAAATGTATAAAAAACAGTTAGAAAGTGAATATACATCATATTACTGATAATATTTGGCCCATTTATGTTTCATATTAGTTTTTATCTGAATTTTTCTTGTTTCTTTACAAAATGGCGACGAAATGGAAAGCTTATCTCGTACTTCCAATATGGATGCCAACTAATATGAATCTTTTGTGTCGATTGCAATGATTACAGAACTAATATACTTCATAAGCAACTACTATAACTCAAATGTGCCTAATAAAATTAACAGTGTTGTCTTGTTTTACAAGATTTCCCCAAGCACTAAAATTAGTACAGGCAGGCTGCATTTTGAAAGAAAAAATATATAAATACATAAACGATTTTTTCACAGAAGATTTCTCTGGTGATATTACCGTTATTAAAGCGGAAATTTGCATACAATATTTCCCAGTGACTTTTTTTACGAGTCAAAAATATTTCCAATATGGCTCACAATGTTTTTACTCGACTGTGGCTGAACTAAAAGGAAGTATTACGATTTTAGCAGTCTATGTATATGTGTATTTATGGATGTGGATATATAATATGTATGTTCTATGGTATCGCCTGAACTATTGGTACTATTTTGGAGATTGAGGTGGCAATTGATCCGTAATTATAGCCTGGGTGACATTAACTACTTATTTCCGTAGCCAACTGTCACTTGGTATAACTTGCCACCTTGTTCGCCCTTACAAACCCTATGGAAAATTTTGTATGCAAACTACGTATTTAATAACATTATCAACACAGAGGAATTTGGTCTACATTTAAAATCTTCATCATTATTGTTCTGAAGCTCTATTAGCCAGTCATTTCTTTTTACTATAACTTCGTCATCTTCTTGGTTTTCTATTTCGCTGTCTATTCTATTGTTTTGTTCCTCGATTAAGGTCTTTGGTACCTCAATAACTACACTATCTGTTTTTAATGCGGTAACCTGGAAATCCTTATTTGTAGCTTTGCTGTTGTTGGGATTATGTACTTTATATTGGCAACACTGCTCAACTAGACTTATGCAAAATGGCTGACATTGTATAGAACAGAAAAATGTATTAATGGGTTTTCATAGAAATAAAGTTATTATAAAGTACTAAAATCTATTATTAATATTAATATGGTAATATTAACATGGTAGCAGAGCGTGGTTGACAGAAACGAAGAAAATTTTTGGTTTTGGTGAAATAAAAGACGAACAACGTAATAATGGCCGCAGCAAAAAATAGTGATATTAATATTCCCGTCTTCGACGGAGTGGATTATAATCATTGGAAAATACGTATACTGAAATTCTTACAATACAAAAAGTGTAAAGATGTGGTAATGCGAGCCAAAGGAAATACCGATGGTGATGAATGGGATGAACGTGACACTCAGGCAACAAATTACATTTACAGTGCAATAACAAACAAACAACTAGAATACATAAGTGATTTAGATTCAGCCTACGAGATTATCAAAAAGTTTGATGAGATGTACCAAAAAAAGTCGACGGCATTGCAAATTGTGTGCCGCCATAACCTTGAAAATGTCAAATTAAAAAACTATTCTGAAGTGTCCTTATTTTTCGACGATTTTGAAAGAGCTACAAATGAATTAAAGCAGGCAGGTGCCAGTATTACAGAGCAAGAAAAACTGAACTACATGATAAAATCGCTGCCACATAACTATAGTCATATTGGTGATTAAATAGATGTTCTACCATAAAGAGAGAGAACAGTTGATTATTTAAAGAACAAAATCAAATTAAAAGGTGTAGAGGAAAAAACGAATGAGACACCAAATGAAAATTCAAATGTCTTTCAAGTAGAATCCAGGCCGTCATCAAAAAATAATTTTCAATTGTTTTAACTGTGGGAAAACCTGGCCACTTACAGAGAAAATTGTCGTACCCGTACTGAATATACTCATAGAGGTCGAGGTCGTGGATATTCTGGAAGTAGAGGACGTGGGTCAAGTAATAATAATAGGAAGTTTTATAGAGGACGAGGACATTATGATAATGAGCAACAAAGAAATGATCAAACGTGAGCAACATGGAAAATAGCTTTCACACAACTGTTGTTAATAATACTATAACAAAGGAGAAAGAACAACAACAGAGAGAGGTAAGATAGAATGGTTACTTGACAGCGGTTGTACAGACCATATTATAAAATACTGATAATACTTTGAAACATGTCAAATATTAAAAAAATCCTGTGAAAGTTAAAATTGGCGATGGCAAAATATTAGAAGCTACAAAAATTGGCAATATTAAAAACCTATTTCTCAGTTTATGGAAAAAAATCAGAGGTAACACTGATAAATGTTTTTTATGTGAAGGAAATGAAGGCAAATTTATTAAGTTATTCGAGAATTACAGACAAAAAATTCAGTCGTATCTAAAGGGAGATTGTCTACAATATATAATACATATGGAAAGATTGTAGCTGTTGCAATTAAAGATGAAAGGTTATAATAAGATGAAAAGTTATGTCAATGAAGAAATACTGTGAAGTAATGTTTAGTAAACGTAAAATGACTACAAAAAGAAAAACTACATCGTACATTGGGACATATCAATTTCAATAATTTGGAATTAATGTGCAAAAAGGAATCATTGGTTGATTTACCTAAAGAAATTGAATCAGAATATTTAAAGTGTGTGACATGTATCGAAAATAAAATGCACAACTTACCTTTTCATAAAATAACCGAAGAAAAGCAAGAGGCATATATTACAGATTGTCCATACAGATGTGAATGGTCCACATCAAACAACAGGAAATCATGGAGAAAAATACTTGTGAGCTTTTATCGATGACTTTAGCAAACTAGTCAAAAGTTTATTGTATTCGAACCAAAGATGAAGTATATGATTGCTTAGTGCAATATATAAATGAAGTACAAAATCTCACTGATAGGAAAATAAAAGAATTACGATGTGACAATGGTAAGGGAGTATATGAATACAAGAGTTTTCAGAGTTAGCCAAAGAGAAAGGAATAATAATAAAACCTTGTCCGACATATGTACATGAACTTAATGGAACTGCAGAAAGGTATAACCGATCTTTAATGGATATGGCGAAGGTGTCTTTTATCAGAAGCAAAAGTTGCAAGGAAATAATTGGCCAGAAATAATTAAAGCAGCTGCATATCTTAAAAATAGAACCTTGGCTAATACTATCGAAAGGAAAACTCCCTATGAAATATTTCTTGGAAGAAAACCATCATTTGAGTATCTGAAAAATTGTATGGGCAGTAAAGTCTTTGTAAGAATTCCGGAAGTGAAAAGAACATCCAAATGGGACAAGAAAGCAGAAATGGGAATATTACTGGGTTATAGTGATGAGGGATATAGAGTATTGATAAACAACAAAGTAATAATAGCTAGACATTGCGATATTA
The DNA here is from genome assembly GCA_030704885.1 of Cynegetis impunctata. Lineage (NCBI taxonomy): Eukaryota > Metazoa > Arthropoda > Insecta > Coleoptera > Coccinellidae > Cynegetis > Cynegetis impunctata. The sequence continues at coordinate 644,534 of JARQZK010003644.1, forward strand.
TAGAAGAAGATGTGACATTGTGTGGATTTGAAGATGAGAATGGGGAAGAGACAGAAAAGGAAAGTGGAAAGACAGAGAATGCTACAGAACACCTGATAGATAATAATACAAATGAAACAAATAGTAATTATGATACAAAAGGAATAGAAAACAAAGAAGAAGAGAGACAAAAAAGAAAAGTTAAGCCACCACTACGATTTGATGAAGAATTCGGCTATTATTGTGTTAGTGTAAACTACTGTGATGCTATGGCACCTGAAAACTTTCAGGAGGCGATGACCTGTGAGGACGCAAGTAAATGGAAAGCAGCCATGGATCGTGAGATGAACAGCTTAATAAAAAAATAAAACATGGGACACTCATTGATAAAGCCACCTAAAGACCAAAAAGGTAATCGATGTGAAATGGATCTACAAAAGGAAGAGTGGGAGTGAGTATAAGCCAGGTTAGTGGTTAGGGATTCCAACAAACAGATTGTGTTGAGATACTTATTCTCCTGTAGCTAAAATGTTGACTTTGAAGCTTTTGTTGTCTTATTGTTGTCAAAATTCTTAGAAATCCATCAAATGGATTGTAGAGACAGCGTTCCTTAATGGTAAAGTGTTTATCTGAAGTCTATGTAACACAGCCAATGGGGTTATGAAGACCAACACTGAAAGGGTTTTACATGTTAAATAAGTCATTATATGGCCTAAAAGGAAAGCCCACGTGCATTGGTATGTGAATGTTTTAACGAATTCTTAACTAGTCTAGATTTTCAAAGATGCAAAATATGATTACTGTCTATACTTCAAAAAGGAAAATGAAATTTAGCTGTTTACGTTTTGTTATTTGTTGATGATCTTTTGATTTGCTGCAGAAACAAAAATGTCATTGATGACATTAAAATTAGATTATCTTGATAAGTTTTAAAATGAAAGACTTAGGTAAAGTTAAAAATTACATTGGTATAGACATTGCAGTATAACTATGGACAAGATAACATTTTTAACTTTAAGTCAGGAACATTACATTGAGTCATTAGCAGAACGATATAATATTGAAAAATGCAAAAATTGTACAAAAACACCTATGGAAATAAACTTAAAACTGGAAAAGTCAGAAGTAAGGAGAAGACGTCAAGTATAGGAATTTGATAGGTGCTCTGTTATATATTAGTTCTGGTTACTAGACCAGATATTTCCTTCTCTTTAACTACCTGAGTCGCTTTCAAAATTGTATGTACTGAGACACACTTTAAACATGCTTTGAGAGTACTAAAATATTTATTTTTGACAAAAAAATTCAAATTAAAAATATTTTAAAAATAATAATGATGATATATTGGATTGTTGCGTTGATTCTGATTGGGCAGGAGATATAATGGATAGAAAATCTACAACCGGATATGTAGTTAAATTGTTTGGCAACGCTATCTTGTGGAAATCAAAAAACCAAAACTGTGTAACTAAATCTTCCACATATGCTGAATATATTGCATTGTCTGAAGCAGTAACAGAGATAAAATTTTTAATATGTTTAATAAATGATGTTTTTACGAAAATTAGCAAGCCTGTTAAAATATATGAAGATAATTCAGGTGCAGTCGCCATAGCTAAATATGGCAACTTTACAAAGAACTCCAAACACATTGAAGTACATTACCATTATATTCATGAAAATGTTAAGGCAAAATTGATTGAAATTACTAAAATAGAGTCTGAAAATAATGTAGCAGACATATTAACGAAAGCATTAGGAAATGTTAAATTTCTTAAATTTAGAGAGGTATTAAATATTAAGCTATAGAGTAAAATGATGTTATAGAAATAAGTTTTTTTTGGAATTGTTTATATATATTTTTCTTTTGTCATGTGTTGCAATATAAATGTAAGGAGGCGTGTTGGGATTATGTACTTTATATTGGCAACACTGCTCAACTAGACTTATGCAAAATGGCTGACATTGTATAGAACAGAAAAATGTATTAATGGGTTTTCATAGAAATAAAGTTATTATAAAGTACTAAAATCTATTATTAATATTAATATGGTAATATTAACAGCTGTCATTGCTGTTATTTACGGAAATTCTATCACACAATAAGCTTTCGTAAATTCTTTTCGTTTCCCTACTGAATGCTCCACTTTTTTTCATCTGTTTCCATTTACTCAAAGACATGGTTTTTATAACAAATGTCGTCTAAAACTTATACACAAACGAAATTCACTTTTAAAATGGCGTCAATTAAGGTATGGTTGTTCTGTAGTGCTTTTTTATGAAACAAAAATGGCATAGATTTAAACCTAATTACTCTGTAGTTATTGTATAACAACTATAACATTACTCTCTATAACAACGTTATAGAGGTTTTTTTTATTAAGTTCGTTAGCAGCTTCCATATGCATAATTTGTTATTCGTAGCAAAATTATCTCTTTGCCACCCTTTATACAATATTTCTATAAAAAAACTATAATCAACCACTACGGAGCAATTCTATAGGAGCTTCACAGGAGTTGGTATAGTTCTATATGATACTTTTTTACATCGGATTTGGAATCATTTAGTTCTATAAGCACCATTACTGTAAAATTGTGCTACTATAGACAGTTATCGAGCAATTATTTACACTTATCTTCTGAATGCTCTGTAATTATGTTCTAAGAACGTTCTTGCAATAAACTCAAAGAACAATTTAGCTTAGGAAGACAAAATAGTATCATCTGCTTCACTTATACAACAACTTAATGTTCTAGACACAACTATGAAACCTTTACAGAACAGAAAAGTTCTTTTACTCTGAATTTATAGAAGCTTTCTGCTAGCTGGGCTCTCCTTTCGAATCGAATGACACCTTGCTAATATTTTTCCAAGACTGATTAAAAAAGTTGAACAAAAAAGCACTTGTTGACTAGACTATACGCGCTTTCCATGAATATTAATGAGACAAATTCCTATGTATATAAAGATGCCAAATATCTTCAAGATTTTTTAACACATTCGATGAAAACATGTGGTAGCCCTTTTATTTATTTTTTTATTCATCCGCGATTCTACAAATCGCGAACTATACAGTCAAATTGATGTTTTCCATATGCTCCCTTTCGCAAAATGGAACAGGAAATGAGTAACGAACTAGTACCAACAAGCTTTGTTCTTCGATATGCAGTAAGCACTATTCTCGTTTTTTTGAAGCATGCAGTACATTAATATACTCCATGTTGTACCATTTCAATTAAAATCTTCCGCCTCATTCCTATTGGTCGTCTGCACGTGGCTGAATTTTTTGTCAGGCCAACGGTAACTAGATATCTCGGCAAATGAAGCATCCCTGCACTTGTCGTTGAGCTTTAGAAAGAGAGAACGGTTAACGGAGTTCAGAATTACGGGAGTGAGAGGTTAACATCGGAGCGTGGTGTTCAGGAGTCAAAACAGGACAGGATTCAGTTACCTCATAATTTACAACCTTTTTGTCAATAAATTGTGATCAATTCAAAGAATAATTTTTACTCCATAGTTGATTATTAACTAAGCAAAACACAATTTGTGCTATTTTCTATGTAAATAATACAGCGATTTTCAACCTGTGGGGTGCGCCCCCAGGAGAGTGCACACGGAGTTGGTCACGAGCATATTCAAGACAAGCTCTTATTAAAAAAATTGATTCACTGACTGAAAGGAAAGCATACACACACATAAAAAACAAAAAACATTACTGAACTTATTGTAAAGTAAAACAACTTTTCATAAAATGCAAATAAGTTTTTCGAAGGATGACTCAATATTAGAAATAGACACTCTTAGTTTTTGTCTATATTTAGCTGGGATCTATATTTTTTCCTCAAACAAGCCACTGTAGAAAATTTTCGTAATTATAATAATAATAATAATGATATTTATTTAGCATAAAATCTATTAACAACACTAATTTTTCAGTATGAGTATACAGACTTAAAAACGTTCATTTCATATCATATGCATAATTGATTATCAATTGTTTAAAGCATTTATAACTATTCGAGTTTTTTATATTCTTTGGAAAAGTGTTGTATAATCGGATACCCCTACTGAATGTTCAGTTACTCATCTGTGTGATGTTATAAGAATTCACATAAAAATCATTTCGTTTCCGTGTTCACGAAGATATGATGTTGAAAATGCTAATAGAAACAGAAATAAAAAGGCACCGGATTCTTGTTTAGTCAAAGCTGACGATCAGTGTTGCCAAATGTCAATAAACTCCTGTATTCTTGGTATTGAGTGAAAAACTCAAAAGACATTATTATTGTATTCATTTTATTGTTTGCGAGGCGCGTGATTGAAAATTGGGCAGCGAATCCTGAAAGGTTGAAAAACGTTGAACTAACAAATAAATATAAAATTCTTTGCTGCAATTTTGATCGCAGATTGATGTCTGAGGATAAACGTGAGTTTGAATTTATAATTGGATTGGACATTACCTCAATCTACATACTAAATTTTAATCCTCTAACTCAATTTGGAGAAGCTGTGAAATTGGCAAACCTTCAAAAACCTTTTTTGTATGTTTATTATAAATATTAAAAAAATTGTTCATCAGTATGATAATAGATTATTCGTAAAACTTATAATCAATTATCCATCTCAAGATCGTACGTAATCTATGATATTAGCATTATGACTTGCACGGCTGTTACGGTAACTGTTACATATTTTTAGGTTTAGCTTTCATTCACCACTTTACTGGGGTGTAACGTGCGATAAGAATTTTCATTTCAAGAAGAGTGTATGCAACACAACCGGAAACATAATTATCTAGAAATTACTAATTTTCAGAAGTTTACTAACAGAAAAATTAATAAAAAGTAAGATAAGTTCCATCAGTCATTGGTAGTTCAACCCAATATTTTCAGATCCGGCTCTGTATTGAACCAGTATTATGATAAATGAGACATGACGTCTCTGTTTAAATGTTTCATTGGAGGAATTCACTAGTTTTTTACCCATTTCTAGACGTGTTATTTATAACATATGGCACAAAAGGCGATGTATATGGTTTTTATATAAAAACTATGGGGTTAATATACCGCTGCTACGCGACACTGAAAATAGGAAAAAATGGGAGCCTTCGATTTAATTTTCGACTTGTCTGCATACAATAACATTTAGATTTACGACGAACGCTGCAGCGTCAAATTACAGCTCCAGACTTTTTTGGAGTTGAAAAAACGACAGCCCTGGACCTTTCAAGTAAGTGATCTAGTGTCATCGGATCATTTTTGTTCTCGTCAATGTTCATCGGTGGATTTCATGGGAAAATAAGTCATCTCACGTATTCAGTTGAAAAATTTAATAATTGAAACCAAACTGCCAATACTATTGAGAAAAAAAACGAGTAAGCAGTTTTTGTGTAAATTGATTATAAACAACATTATAATGTTAATTGACTGCTCGCTCAACACATCAATCAAATGCAGTGAAACACTTGGCACGATTTCAATCAAATTAGTTTAATTTACTCGGCATATGTTTCGGGATATTAATACATTATCAAGAGCGAATGAAAACTTTTTTCTACATCTTTTACAACTGGTTTGAAAATATTACGCCCATGCTCCTCCCCGCCTCTCTCCTCGTCAAAGTTTGGAGAGGCCATAGTTCTTAAATACCAAATTTCAACTCACTTGGTATGAGCAGCTATATATATATATATATATATATATATATATATATATATATATATATATATATATATATATATATATATATATATATATATATATATATATATATATATATATATATATATATATATATATTGTAAATTGACGTATTGGCGTAGTGCTGTTTGTGAGTTATTACTCGTCGAACACTATGCAGCCTAACTTAAATTAATAAGGAAGGCACACTAATTATTATTGAATTAATACAGCGATGATAAAGTTTTGTATATCGTTTATTTTCCTCTTCTTACAACTGTGTTCTGTTCGAATGGTGAATAGTGACTGGTCTACATTATTGAATTTTACAAAACTAAGAACTATATAAATTTATGGTCTGCCTTTCGAGCCGAGTAGGTACCTAATAGAGATACTGCCTGTCGACAAAACAATTCTTTGAGAGGGTGCAAGATCTGCTTTCACTGTTGGAATTTTCTATTGAAAACTATATTGCACATAGTAAAATGAATATCTCGAGGATGAAATACCAGGAACCATAAATATAACTAACAAACATTGGTTTCTACGAATTCTTAAAAGGCAACTGAACATATATATATATATATATATATATATATATATATATATATATATATATATATATATATATATATATATATAATACAAGGAGTATTGCCGTAACTTCTAACTTATAAAAGATTATATTGGGCACCCGGCAAAAGGAGGCTAGATTTAAATCAAACAACTGTTGGTCATGAACATCTATATTTCGGTCCTCAGTTTGGGACCTTCATCAGGATGCTAGAAGTCAAAGAACTCACATAGTAACACAACAAATCAACTAAAATATATATATAAAAATATATATATATATATATATATATATATATATATATATATATATATATATATATATATATATATATATATAATATATATATATATATATATATATATATTATATATATATATATATATATATATATATATATATATATATATATAGTATATATATGTATATATATATATATATATATATATATATATATATATATAAATCCTGGAGATGTTCATCAGTAAGTCGAGATCGAAATTTATTCTTAATGAAGTTCATATTCGAAAATGCTTCTTCACAAATATATGTTGACCGGAACAAGGTAAGAATTTTCAAAGCTAATTTTTGTAGTTGTGGATATTAACTACGATATACAAATTTTATCTAGAACTCTCCACTGGAAACTTCCGCATGTTTGTGTTTTAAAACTGTGGTTTCTTGGAAATCGATCATTTCCATCTGCAGGGTAGCTTTATCACTCCCGAAAACAACTGTAGCTTCGTTGCTCAATTCACCATCAGGATGCAGAGAGTAAATGCTGCTGAGAATTTCTACAACATTCTCAATCTTCTTAAAATCTGCGAACATTTTTGTAAATTCCGATTTAAGATCCATGATGAACGTCTTGTATTAGCCGACATCAATCTCGTTGTCACTGCTGACTATTTTATTTAAATTGGGGAAGTACATTCATTACCAAGATCATCAATACATAGATCGAGTTCTCGCGAATTTTTTTTTACTTCTGGCATGAGCTCCCATACAAGCTTTCCTTTGCCTTGAAGCCTTTACTTAACTATCTTTTTCGTTCAGAAAACTTAAGTAAGCGTTTGCTAAAGTCAGATCACTGTTGAAAAAATATGTCTTCAAGTGTACTGCTGAAGAATTTTTCTAAAACGCCGCCTTTACTTAACCATCTCACATTATTATGCAACAGTACATCGTCATATTGTGCATCAACTTCTTCAAGAAATGATTTCAGTTCACGATGTCGCAGTGATGATTTCGCACGAAGAAAATTCACTATTTTCATCACTTCTTGCATAATACACATTATGATTGAGTTTGCAGCAAAGCACAGTTTGGTCAATAATACAGTAGTAGGAAATTAAATTTTCATTACATCATGAATTGCTACTCAACAGGTGAATTAGTCCCTTTTTACTCCCAACCATTGCTGGCACACCGTCAGTAGCCGATAAAAGCTTTTTCAACTTTAACTCATCTTTATTAAAATAATCCAACACTGGTTTGGTCATTTCTTCTCCTCGGGTTCTTCCTGATAAAGGCAAAAGAGTCGATATCTGAACAAAAGTTTCTCTCGTTTGGTCCAGGTAGCGTACAAAAACAATTAACTGTGCCGTAGCAGTGACATCGCATGATTCATCAATAGCCAACGCCTAAAAGTTTGCATTATTTAACTGTCGCTTCACATAACAACGATTTTTTTCTGCCAAAACGTGTGTATTTAGGGTGCTAGTAGAAGCAGATAAAGAAATTAGTCGTATCGTCTCAACAACATCCTTTTTGTTCTCAAATAAAGTATCACCCGCCTCGAGAAAGCATTTTTTAACTACGTCAGCATCAGTAAATGGTTTCATATGCTTAGCAAGAGTCCAGGAAATACGTTAAGAAGCCTCGTCACATTTTTCCTGCTCAGTCATTGAGCGACTTATGATCTGGATCGAATATGAGTAACTTGATAGTAAACTTTTCGGCAAATGATTTGTGTTTGGTATCATAATGTGCTTTTATATTGGAGTTTTTAATTAATGCCACTGTATGGTTACAAATCAAGCACATTGGTACTGCTCCAGCACGATTTGGCAGCGTAAAACAATATAAATCGGTCCATTCTGGCAAAAACTGTATATTTTCATCTTCAACTTTTCTTTTTTTCGGTTCCATAGTGATAAAACTCGCTAATGTGAACAGGTAGGTACTAGTGCAGTAAATAAGCAAACGTAATATTTCAAGCACGTGGGTCGTCGCGGCGTCCGTCACTCAAAATTAAAACGAAACACTGACCTCCCGGCGGCCGGCAGCGCGATCGCGTGATTACCCCCGCCCTGGCTTGTTACCTCGTTGCTTCGCACGGCCGTTTTCGCATTGACGTCAATAACGATAATAAGGGAAATACATTTTTAGAGCTTTTTACTTTAGAGTACCCTAAGGGTAAAAACGGAACCCTATATCATTAAGACTTCGCTGTCTGTCCGTCTGTCCGTCCGTTGTCTGTCACCAGGCTGTATCTCAAGAACCGCGTTAGCTATACAGTTGAAATTTTCACAAATTATGTATTTCTATTGCCGCTACAACAAAAATACTAAAAACAAAATAAAATAAATATTAATGGGGGGCGATTTTTTTGCCCTTTTTGCTCGATATCAATAATGGTAACAGGTAGGCACTTAAAATATTCACAAAATACTCAGTTGTATTTCTACTTCAATGATAAATAATAAAATTGAAATAAAATGAATATTTGAAGGGGGCTCCCATTAAAAAACGCCATTTTTTGCCTATTTTTGCTCGATATCCATGATGGCAACAGGTCGGCAATCGAAATTATTCCCCAAATAGTCAGTTGTATTTTTACTTTGATAATAAATAATAAAATTGAAATAAAATAAATATTTAAGGGGGGCATAGTCAATGGTACGGAACCCTTCGTGCGCGAGTCCGACTCGAACTTGGCCGATTTATTATTGAATTGCGTACTCTGCAGTACAAGTTGCTGTGTTCTCGCGGTCCGCACAAAATGGGTTCGCGGTCCGGATGCGGACCGCGGTCCGCCATTTGGTGACCCCTGTACATAGTGCTTTGTCACATTTTTTTCTTCAATATTTGAAATCATTAATCCTGTTTCTAAAGCTTTACAGCATGAAACTGATGACTTACAGGAAGCTAGTATTTTATTAAGTAATCTTTTAAATAGACTGAGCGAAATAAGAAATCAACATTCATTCAATGATTCGCTAAATGAGTCCAAAGATTTAGCACAGGAGTGAGGAGTGACAACCGTTTTTAAAATAAGAGGCGAAAGATAACGAAGCGTTTTTTGATGAGTTATCACAAGATAAGAGAATTTCAGACCCCGGAATCATGTTTCGAGGTCAATGTATACTATTGCTGTTTAGATATTAATTTCTCAAAATAAACAAAGATATCAAAGCCTTTGTGACTTGAGTTATATGTTCGAAGTATTTCAACCGGAGAAACTCCTATCTTCTTCAAACGAAGTGATGAAAAACTCTTTCGGAAAACTGTCGGCTAAATTTAGTAAAGACATCTCAGTTAATCTTTATGAACAATTAATTACTCTGAAAATTTGGAATTCGAAAAATTTATTTCATTAAGGACCTCCTGAAAATATTGCTGTTAAAATTCAATAGCCTTGCATCCAGTTTTCCGGAGGTGATAACAGCATGCTTTCTATTCTTGACCCTTCCAGTTACAACCCACAACAGCTCAAAGAAGTTTTTCAAAATTAAAACCGATAAAAAATTAACTAAGGACTTCGATGGGACAGGAGCGACCACCAGACTTGTCACTATTGTCTGTATAGGCAGTCACCTCAACTATAACATTATATTTTGGGGTGATTCCCCATTTAGCAATTCAGTCTTCATTGCCCAGAAGAAAATAATACGTTTGATTTTTAACTTGAAACCTGGGGAGACCTGTAAACCCTTTTTTATAAAAAACAAAATACTGTGTTTGCCTTGTATTTATATTCTTGGATGTCTGTTGTACACTCGTAGAAATGTTTTATCACTGAGTAAGTGTTCTGTGTTTCATGATTATGAAACAAGGCATAGAGAAACTCTCTGTATTCCTAAACACCGAACTTCTAAATTTCAGCAGTCACCTATGTATAATGGCATCAAAGTTTTTAACCATCTGCCCGATAGGTTGAATGTTTTGGAATACGGAAGATTCAAAAAAGAGGTTGAGTTTTTGTTACTCGAGAGGTGTTTTTACAGCAAGGGGAAATATTTTGATATGGATATAAATTAGCGTTTAAGTTTCTTGTTATTAGATGTTATATTACTTTTTTTATCTTTGTTGTTTTCTTGTAAACGTGTCCTATACAAGTGTATCTTGTCTGAAAGGATGAATAAAGTTATTATTATTATTATCCGGATCGAAATCCTGCTTATTCTGGGGGCTGATAGAGTTTACATGCAAGGCGTTTAGTTATAATTTTAGTGAATAGTTTATATAGATGCGAAAGTAAGCTGAATAGCCTGTTGTTTAGGTTAGCAATATTTTTTTTGTGCGTAACAACAATGACATTTTTCCAGTCTGTAGATGTTGTTGCTTCTATGAGACATTTACTGAATAGGTTTGTTATAGCTCTTAGTAGTACATCTCTACCGTTCTTCATCTCCGATAGTGATTTCAAAACTTTAGTTATATTCGGTAGTTCCTTCGATCCTTGATTTAGAATTTTGGTAATAGCCCGGGGATTTTCCTCATCTGGCTGTTCCATTTCACCATAATAGTTCGACTAAAAGACTTCCACAGTCTCTTGTTTATTTGTAGTGAGCTATCCGTTGTATTTTCCAGTTTAGTGATCTCCGTTTTTCCTATTGTGAGTTGGTTCATGAGTACTTCAATGCTTTTGTTGTCCTTGATTATTTTCCTTATCCATTTGGTGTTCTCTTGAATCATTTCGAACGGCTTTTGATATGTCTTGGTTTATATGTTTCACCTGGTCTCCACCTCGTGTATTTGCTGAGAATTTTTCTTGTCTGTTATTCATTCTTGGACAATGTTCTCGCTGCGCCTCAAGTATAGAATCCACTATAGAGGCATTCAGTGTTTCTAAATCCATTGCATCTGTATTTCTTAGATGTTCGTTTATGGATCGTTGATATTCTTCATTTTTGTTACTGTGGTCCATATCCTGTTTACACATACTCGGTAAGAATAGCCTATCATCATAGACTCGATATATAGTATACTATTTTATTATGTTGTACGGGGTGGCCATATAAGAATACAAAGTGCTGTATCTCTTAAACTATTGGTCGTACAGACTTGCGGTAAGAAATATTATAACTAAAGTGGCCAACAGAAAATCTTGGAAATTATTTTCAGGTTTCCAAGCTGCCAGGGGACGTAAACACCATCTTAAATTTTCAAAGTGATTTTTCCCTGAAATTCTTCTAGTAAATGTATCGCAAAAATATATATGTTTTTAAGATATCCATTCGAGAAATTTTTGTTCATCACTTTCCAACGTATCTATTGAAATGAAGTGGTGGAGGGTGATTCATTGTTTTTTTGAATGAACAGCTGTAACTTTTGAACGACTGAACGGATTTGATTTGTGATATGTCAAATTTTTAGTGATGCTGCTTAGAGATTCACGGCTTGACTCAAGCTACTTGACTTGACTTGATTATCAAGTCAAGTTCAAGTCAAGTAGTCGTTTTTAATGTCAAGTCAAGTATTTATTTATCAAGTACTTGAAAAATCAAGTACTTCTATCAAGCTACTTGATTTTAGGCAATTTTATAAATGAAGAAGCATGCAATATGCTTCACCCTTTAATGTTTTGGAAATTGTCTTGAAATTGTTCAGATGCTTACAAACTCGATCTACTATCGACCACTCCGTGTCTGTAGGCTTCAAAGTTTTCATATTTTTTATGTTATCACAAAGAATGTTTATAGACTTTCTCATATTGAGGCCCCATCGCAGCATATCCAAAGTTGAATTCCATCTTGTTATGACATCAGATTTGGCATACACATTGTTAAATTCAGAGTACTGAAAAATTTTTCGAAATCGTTGCGCAGATTTTCAGAATTTTTTAATGCCTTTTTAATGCAGAAGTTCCACAATTCTTCATTTTTAGTACGATGGGTTTCGTTGTTCAAAGCGTGCACTTCTCTTGCTTATCAGTCTTTTTCGTACCTACTTTTCGGATCTTATTCAACGGTGAAATAATCTGTGACTTTTTTCTTTCCATTAGTCTCAGTTTTTAGTGTGCCGGCTCTTGCACAAGTTCACGATCTTCGGATTGAGAAGTATTTTCCTCTAACACATATTCTGCTTCGCTGGTCTCTGATTCCATTATTTCCGATGAATTACTCATTTTTTTCTCCTGCAGGGCACAGGTTTAAACACTTATGTAATTTTGAGATGTAACAACTTAACAAGTCACACATTTGGACAAAACTACCATTCACCTAGGGCGTGTATGTATGTACCTATAATAAGCAAGACTGCGCGATCGATGCAGTCAGCTCGGAGCTCGGGGAACCCCCGAATTTTGTCTAAGCGCGAGCGAGCTTGCAGAGATATACGCCGTGCGACACGTGCGTATCAAGATCAAGTAATATCAAGTAGCTTGATTTCAAGTCAAGTAATAAATATCTCAAATCAAGTCGAGTCAAGTATGTAAATTGTCACGAGCTTGATTTTCAAGTCAACTCAAGTAGTTTTTTAAAATATCAAGCTACTTAACTTGATGAATCTTTAAATTGTCGCTAGAGCGTGTTTTTTGATAGAATAAGAGATAATTGCCAATTTCTCTAAAAAATTAAATGCAATAACCTGACTTTTTTGATAATGTAATGATACAAAAATAAGCTAGTGAAAGCCGTATTTCGATATCTTATTCCTAGCCTAAAATATCGAAGAAAGAAAATTTAGTTATCATAAAATTCAAAAAAGACGCCATCACACCGGTTTTTATTTTAATTTATTTGTCTTTTTCCTAGAATCAATGATGAAATTTCATTTTTTTAATGATTTTCAAATAATAGTATTTTTAGTTCAACATATTCAAAAGAAAACGTGTAGGAGCATAATCATCAATGTAATAATATGCAAGTGCAAGATAGTCAGAATATATGTGCCTAAAATCAACTTTTCAACAAATATTAAAATTATACTTATAGTGGTAGTGTATGGAGTTTTTGTGGCACACACAAGTAAGAATTGAAAACAATTGAAATGCCTTTTACAAATGACGAAGTAGTTGATATCATTGGGGTATATTTTGAATGTCTTCAAAATGTGAGATTGACCCAAAGAGTATACACAGCTCTCTATCCAAATCGGCGTTCAAGCCATGCGAGATTTTTTTCGCATTTAGTGCGAAATTTGCGTAATTCTGCCAGCTTTCGACTTTAAGAATTCCACATAAAAATTCTCTATATTCCCCAAATATGCCCAACAAATTCTCGCATGTCGTGAACGCTGATTTGGTTATCGAGCTCGGTATACTCTTTGTGTCAATTCCGCATTTTGAAGATATTCAAAATATAAGTAATATATAACAAAAAGTAATATCAACAGCTTCATCATTTGTAAATGCATTTCAATAGTTTGCAGTCCTTGTGTGTGCCATAAAAACTCATGACACTGCCACTGTAAGTATAATTTTAATATTTTTTGACAAGCTTGTTTTAGGCATTTATTTTTCCTCACTGGCCTACCTTGCACTTGCATATTATTAATTTGATTATTATGCTCCTTTTTTAAATTTTTTCAACTAAGAATAATATTATTTGGAAATCAAGAAATAATTAAATTTCTCACTGATTCTTGGGAAAAGACGAATAAACGAAAATAAATACCGCTGTATTGGCGTCTTCTCAGAACTATATGTTAACTGAATTTTCATTCTTCGATATTTTAGGCAAGAAATGAGATATCGAGATACGGTTTCCACTAGCCTTTTTTTGTATCACTGCGCTTCATTTTTATGAAAAAAGTTTGTTGCATTTGATTTTTTAGAGAAATAAGCATTTTTCTCCCATTACCTATATCAAAAAACGCACTCTAGCGGCATCACTAAAAATATGACATATCACAAATAAAATGGGTTTGATGGAGCAATAAACGCTTTCTCCAACGAGGCCAACTTGATTGAAATGCATTCAGTCGTTCAGGAGTTAGAGCTGTTTATTCAAAAATATCTATAGTGTTGTTGGAGGTGTACATTATACCGCACTTGTGAAATATTGACTTACTTATACTTGGTGTGTAAAAATAAAAGTAAAAGTATTGCAATCTTTAATTACTTACTTCTTTAACTTAAATACATCGCTCCATATTTTATGTCACCAACAGATGTGAAATTTAATTGTCTATCGAATACCTGAATACATTCCTATCGATAACTCTCCACGTTTTCCAATAAAAATGAGCATTTTCATTTTGGAAACGGATTTTAAGAAACTTTTTATTTACCAAGTCGTTTCAGAGTATCAGAGAAGCTTTTGTAAATGTTATCCCGCGTATGTTATTAGATGTTGCTAAAGGTCTTATAAAAAGGATACGTTTGTGTTTAGAGTCTCCATTTTGAACGCTTGATATAAAATATTGCTTGTTTCATATCCATAATTTTATTTCCTTAATAATTAGAACTAATACATAACATTTAAGATACTGAAAGATAAACACTTATATTATGATCTTGATGTTTATTTCAATAAATTCTGATTTCTCAAAACACCATAGGCGACTTCATAAATTTCTTAAACTCAGTTTGCAAGATGAAAATGTGCATTTTATTTGAAAACGCGAAGATATATCAATTGGAATGTATTAAGGTATTCGATAGACAATTAAATTTTTCATCTGTTGGTGGCGTAAAATACGGGGTGTCCCATTTAAGTTAAACGAGTTATTGTCGTTTGAAGATTGCAATTATTTTACCTTCATTTTTACAAACCAAGTCTAAGTTACTCAATATTTCAAAAGTGCGTCACGAAGTTTGTTTCAGTTAGAAGGGCTTATCATTAATTTGGCTACAAACAAGATAACACCAGTTGAGAGTTTAAGCGTTAATACTGATACTACATTTTCACAAAGTACGAGATGTCAAAAACCATAAGGTTTAGGTGAATTAAACCGCAATGAAAATGGCATTTGTTTTCATTGTAAATCCAAAAATTGAATAATACACAGGGTATTCCATTTAAAAAATACTAACTTTGATACTTTTCGTGTTTTTGGCACACCCTGTACAACATGAAAATATTTTTAAAATGTAGTCCTGCTAGGTCCCTATCCATCCTAAAGAAAAAACCTTTATAAAATCAAATACTTTAGCCATAACTCTTGTGTGAAAGAATTTTTCTAGTGAAAGAATTTTTTTTTTAATTGGAATATTACTGATATATGGTAGAAGAAGCAGTATTTGGAAAAATATTCATTTATTCAGATTATAAACTACACAAATAAAATCAAATTGGGTTCGTTTATTTAACGATAATTTTGAAAAGAATGACCGATATATAAGATCCAACGGTCATTGGAACGAATCAGTATGATATATAAGAGATTCATTTGATTGAGAAAGCATGGAAACAAAAAAAAATACGATATCATCTATTTAACCCCATCTACATTATCTATTCGAACTGCTAGATTAAGGATTTGTGAAACAAAACAAATTTCTGACATTTGACATTGACTGGAATAAATGAAAAACTTAGTCGACTAGATATATGTCATGCAATTCAATGACATTACTGCTTTATATGCAATTATTGGAAATAATCGAGCAATGTTGTCAATTCCTCAGAGTTTCAATTCTGAGGAGTTGAAATAGTCATATATTTACGAAATTTATGACTTGAATAAAAAAGAGGATAGGTGTCGTGGAACACCCGGTTGGAACGAAGTTCCTTTAGCTATATATTATGTATTAAATAGCAGGCATAATTAAATAAATTAAAAACGTTTGAAATAATTAAAAGAAAAAACATTTGAGAATAATTTAATAAGAAAATAGTATTTAAATATAACAAAAAAAGATAAAATATATTATAAAAACTGGTTTCAGATTTTGCAAGATCATTGTTAGTACTTCAATCAAATTCGTTCTAAAGAAATTGTAACAATGGTTCTGAATTTTTAGCAGAAAATTGATTTTGTTTTCGCTACTAAAAAAAATTATAAAGTTTAAGAATTAAATCTCCTTATTTATTAGTTTCGATCTCAGATTATCACCATACAAATAGATAATAGATTACTTGTTACACTTATAACCAATTCTCCACTTACAATTTATACTAAGCTAATTTATAACGTTACACTGATATTATACTCATGTTTTTATATTTATATAGATCTCACCAAAATTAACAAACACATCAGACTTCATCATCGCTATCCTCAACGTCTACTGAATCACTTTCACAATTCATTCTTTACAAATAAAATAACAACGCTGTCGTGTCGGACACTGTTTCAATTATATCTGTTATTCGTTAAATATTTGGAGTGTACCGTGCGCTAAGAAATTTCGTTCTAATGAATTAGAAATAAATTGAATTATTCGATAATTTAGTAGCGATTTATCTCAGTTCTTATCTTCTATCATTCAAATTATGATTTTCCGTACGAATTGTTTGGAGTAACCATAATTAATTATTTGCTCTCATCTTCTCGAGTTTGCAACGTCGCTTTTCAGTATCTACAAGAACTGTAAACCTCGTAAATCAAATCCGAGAAGTGAATTGTGTAAGAGAATGATTAAATCATTTTCCTATTCATTACCATTACAGATCTCCTCATTTTTTGTGAATGTTATATCTCTGAAACTGGATATATCCAGTTCGGAATTCTTAATTTACTCGACCTATTGCCCAAAGATAAAGAACGCCATCAGTGTTCCCCTTGTTAATAGCATGATTGGAAAGTGATTGAATCTACTGGTTTTATTGCGTTTGCTTGTTTGATTCATTACGGAAATTTAGCGTTCTGGAATTTGTGTGTGGTTGGTATATATTCATGAAATTAAAATATTTGATTGACATTGATTATTTTATAAGAATTAATTGTCATATATATTTTATGGGATGATTCAGAATGATTTCAACAATATTTGAGAGAATCATATGAAACACGCAAGTCTTGTGGAGTAGCGGAATAGAGTGACCATCTGTGAAGAGGGCGTGCTGGGTTCGAATCCTGGGTTAGATGTGGATGTTTTTGTATGTCAATGAAGTTCAGTGGCTCAAATAATTAATTAGTTGGGTGATGTACAATGTTTATAAGCCCATTGTCCGAAATTTGGATAAATTTCTAAAACTACTGCCGTTTCTACGTAGATATGTCTCGTGGTTTTTGAAAATTTGCTGAACTCCACAGCTTCTACAAATTAAGTTAGAGGATTGACATTTGGTACATGGATTGAGTTCATGTTGAAATACGATCCTTCATAACTTTCAACTATCAGTACGTGATACACTTCGCGATTTTTTGTTATTTCGAAACAAAAATTCATGCCGTTCGAATCGCATGTCGACGCGATATACTTCGCATGAAAAATATGATTTCAGCTACAGATTTCTGCTACTCATGCGTTTTTTTGCGTTTCAGTGTAAAAGAAAGCAAATATTTATCAAATCGATGTTTTCTAGATCTACAAAGATGAAAATTTTCTCCTGCTTCTGTTTTATTCAATGTTATCATCATTTTTTGTTTTTAATGAGACGAATTCATTCGTTCAATGTAACCGTAAAGATCAAAGGGGTCGGACAAATCAAAATTATCATTAATTCCAAAATAATAAAATTAGGCCGTGTTTATGATACTCGCGAACTAGTTAATTCCGGATAAGTAGACTAAATTTTAAAGAAAATAATGGGTCAAATGTAACGTAAACAACAAATAGAATAAACATCTCTGATAAATCCCTCTATTCTAGATTAAATTTAAGTATATGGTGCTCCAGAATATCTTACAACATGAGGAGATTTCATTAATTAATAAGACACAAAAATTGTTTATGAAAATGCTGTTAAACAGCGTACGCATAAGATTGATCTTAGGTAATAACCCATATTTTTCAATTTATATGAAATATAGTTTTATGAATATTGGTTTCAAATTTCTATACAACCATCTGATACATTCATCAAATTTCCGGAGTCACATTTAATAAAAGTACCAACTTACAGTGAAAACTTTTTGAGCTCAGTTAATGAAAATTGATAAAATCGGTTCATTTAAGCTCTAGATAGAAATTATTCAAAACTCGTGAAATTTACCTTTTCAAATATTTTCTCTACTGTAAATAGTACTAAAAGCAAACGAAGGATAGTTTCCACTTTTTAATATTCTAAAATTTGCAAATCAGTTGCTTTGCTCACGTCAGTACCAGCATTCACTTTACCATTTCAGTGCATCTACATGTAGCCATCAACGTGTTCCTTATGCTGAGTCCATAAACGATTAACCTAATATGATTTCAAACTAATGATCTGATAATTTGATTACTTTTAATGCCACCTAGACACAAACAACTAGGTTTTCAAGAAAAAGTTCCCTCATCTATTCTAAATTATTACTGGAAATCCAGATTATTTAACCAACGGCTTAACTATATCTTTTAGTATTTACAGTTAACTCAAATTCAATCACGTCCCTATAGTTCCCAAGTTAGCTGGAAAGAAGTCTAGTTATCTAACTGTTTACGCATAACCAGCTGCTTTACATTGCTCAAGATTGACCATCATTGGACAATTGCTCTAAGGCTTGGAGCACAGCAACTATTCACTCCTTGCACCTACTTAGCTCAAAAAAAAAGAGAGCATAATGGACAACCCAGCTTCCTCTGTGAAACATAAATATGTGTCGTATTAGCGTCGATGGCTCAAGCTCGGATCTGCATACTGTGTGCCCCCAGTAAACACCATACGTTTCATGTACGTACTTTTTATGTCATTTAGGCTGAGTTACGTACATGGTTCTAAAATGTACGTCTTAAAGATGTAAATTTCTGTACGTATTATGTAAGTTTTAGAAATACATATTATGTACGTACATTCTATGCCCTCTTCGGTATGTAAAAGAATGCACTGCCACTTTTAAGATTTTGAAGTGAAAAGACAAAAATTTCATTCTAGCAAACTAACATTTGCGATTTCAAATAGAAATATTCAATTATTAAACAAAACGTTTGTAAATGGTAAGTCATATAAGAACAAGTGCAGACATTAGTTTTGATGAAAAAAGAAGAATAAGACATAAAGAAGAAGAATAAGAAATAAAAAAGAAGAACCTATCACCAAACTTTTTTTGCATTCCGATGCCGCTAATTTCTACCATATAGTCTCTTTATTGTTTTTGCGACAAATATAATAGTGAAGTGAGATAATGTCTATGGCAGTGAGTAAATATGATTAGGATCCTAATATGATTCGGGTGGGTTAATAAAGTGCATAAAAGCTGAAGGAACGAGTGATGTTGGTACGACCGATGGAGAAGAACAACAGAGGCCGGTGAGAAAAACAAGGCGCTTATTATCTTCATCAGATGAAGATAAATGGCTGTACTCTATTAAAAACACCCCCAAATCTTAAGAAAAATAAAAGGTTTTCAAGTAATAGAAGAGGTAATTTTTTTATTGTTGTTACTTATTATTTTTATGTTCATAACAACAAATAAAGATAACCTATAGTTCAACAACTATTTTCCAGAGAGAATTGCTCTATGCTTATATTTTTTTTACATGACAAATAGATGATCTTCCCTCTCTAGACATATCTCAATCACCCTCAGTGACTTTGGGTCAGTTAGCAGGTACCTCGGAATTAAATACTAGCACACCAGTATCTACTGCAATGACAGGAAAAATGAATTGTAGCCAATGTGATAAAAATAGTAAGTGTACTTAAATAGTATAATAGTCCTATTTTCTATATTGGGGTATTTAACTAATGTCTTGAAATTATTTTTAGGTGAATATATTAAAGAGATGCTCCGGCAGCAGTACCTATATAATTAAAAATATGATAAAAGATTTATCATTAGACTTAAGAGGTTTGAAAAAACCAGTTTCACAGCAAAATATGAGTCAAAAAGAAAGCTCATTTAGAAGACTAGAACTACCTTGTGACAGACCCGCAGGGTTAGAAAAACTGAACTAATATTTGGAAAATTTCAAAAATGCTGTAAGTGTCATAGTATTAATTTTATATTTAGTAATCTGGTTTAGAGTTTCAATAGTCTAACACTTTATGTTTCTAGGTCACTGAAATCTCCCAACTAGGTTGAAAAGACACATATGATTTAATTAGGAGGGTAATGTGAAAACTTCTTACCAACGGATTAGCTGCACAATATAGCTGGTTGATAAGGCGCGAAAAATTGAGTTTTTATACTTTAAAAGTAGCAAAACTGGTGAGTATTTTTAACTTTTTCAAATTTTATGCCATTTATCAATACAAAAGTCAGCAGCTGTTCTATAAAAATTAATGTCTCTTTCTCAAGATGGTATCTCTGTATCATTTAAAATAACACTTTTTTAAAGTGATTTTCACATTTATTTGATCAGATTTTTTTGATATTAATTTATTTAATAAATTTTAGAAGCAGCATTTCGACTTGAGAAGGGAGATCAAGCTATAGAAGGGAGTATTTCTTCATGGTCACGAAGATCCACAGACCGTGTAAAATTTATTTAAAAAAAAAGAACTGATCAGCATATGTGAACATTTTTTATTTTTAAACTTTTTCCCGTTTTTTTCCAGTCTTTGGTTTGTAAAAAAATAGCATATTTTGAATATAAAGAATATTGTTTTATTTTTGTTGTTTGCTCTTTTAATGTTTTATTCATACTTTTATTTTTTTTAAGAGTATACATTTTATTTTTGGATTACATGCATTTTTATTCATTATTCATAATTACAACAAATCAATCTTTTTAAGCACCTACCAAAATTATAACTTATATAAAAGATAATCTAGCTATTTAAGATATCCAATATAAAAGTTTGATGGATCTTTGGTAGATAATATTCATACTTTCTAAATCCATCAAAATGTTGATGAATATCAGAACATAAGTGAAGGTAAATTATTATGACATATATTATGATATTCAATAATTTGATGAATTTTGAAGTTTGATTGAATTTACATAGCTTCTCAGAGATTCATCCAGCTGTTATATTAGACATCCAAAAATAGTCACAAATTATTTTTTAATTAGGTCATTAAGACGTACGAATATGTACGTACATATAACCAGAACGAAATGTAGAATGTACGTAATTAATACATATTTAAAACGTAAAATTACGTCTTATTTTGGTTATTAAATGACCTAAACCGTGTGTCTTTTGTAGGTACTTTAGTGTGCCCATATGACCACCTATGTACGTAAACAAGACGTATACATAACGAAACTGTACGTACATATGACATGCTTTACGTCGAGTTGATACATTTTTGAAACGTCCATAAGATGTAAGTGTGTTTACTGGGCCCGGTGTACTCCAAGGTTCGATCTTGTCACCGACACTTTTTCTATATAAATTCTATATGACATTCTCCTAAATTTGGCTAAAAACAAAGGTATAACCCTCTCCGACGACAGTACTCTAACATCAGTAAATATCGACTTTGAGATCTTTCCTGATTGTAGATGTGCTTATTTTATTGCTATAATGTCAACAAGACACAATCAATCAAGTTCCCAAGAGGAGCTCCAATCATCTATCCTCAAATATTATTGGGCAATCAGAGTATGAGCTAACCTGAAACGAGCATGTCTCAAACACTGTCAAATCAGTAATATATACCTATCATGCTAAAAATCTGTTAACGCCAAATCAGCTATAACTGCTTTATAATGCTCTCAGGCATGGAGCTCTACACTTATGTACCTCAGTATCAATTTGAGCTAATTCAAAAAAAAGGAGTGACGACAATAGATGACCTATCATTAACCTGTCACCTTCATTCACTCGAGCATCGGAGGGAGATTGCCGACTTATGTCTCCTTTAAAGATATCAATACGACAGGAGTTCTGCAGCAATTGAAACCGTTATTTCATCGGTAGCTCAATTGGGTTGTTGGAAAAAAATATTTGTTGTGGTGAAAGGAAAGATCATATATACGTTCTATAAAAAAACTAGTTTAGTTTTTTTTGTGCTCTAATTCAAAAGTTTCATTAGATAAAAATAAATTTTTGAATCCAGTGCCGAATACACGCCGACAGTTCCCAAACAAACAAAAGCGTGTGTGACGTCAGTTTGTTAATTTCTACTCATCGTAGCACACAACTGATACAGTGTTCTGGCTTTTAATCGATTAAATCATGTTGTTATCGTCAATATAATAATAAATTTATATAAAATATCAAAGCTAAAGAGTTATAGTGCTTGCTTCGTACCATTATGTACGAATACTACAAAAACAAACTCATCGTAGCACACAGGTGATACAGTGTTCTGGCTTTTAATCGATTAAATCT
This sequence comes from Cynegetis impunctata, assembly GCA_030704885.1. NCBI lineage: Eukaryota > Metazoa > Arthropoda > Insecta > Coleoptera > Coccinellidae > Cynegetis > Cynegetis impunctata. The sequence goes on from JARQZK010003644.1 coordinate 667,247, forward strand.
TGTTGTTATCGTCAATATATTGATAAATTTATATAAAATATCAAAGCTAAAAAGTTATCGTGCTTGCATCGTACCATTATGTACGAATACTACAAAAACAACTGCCAAAAAAATTAGCATTTATATATTCTTTATCACACATGGCTAAATAAAAGTAGCTATTATAAATAATTTTTTGCACAATCTTTCAGATATTTTCAGTCAATTTACACGTAGAAGTCGTTGACACTACAATCGAGAAATTCCTTTGCTATTTTGACGTTATAAACATGGCCCACAATTTATACTCACTCGATTCTTTGTAAAATTTTATTTATTTTAAATTGTTTATAAATAAGTTTTAAAAAATTTTCAAGAATTTTTTGTATCCATTATTAGTAGGTATAATTTATAATAAATTTTCAAAATACATAAGAAAATTGATTCACTCGTCACACACAAAGTTTTTAACCAGAGAATCAAGCTGTCAGAAAGACGTTCTAAACCGGGCCAAAAGTCTCTACTTCAGAAGAATTTCTGGATGTCTACGAAATACAGCGGTCCGAATCAAGCATGAACTGCAATTTTCGTGAATAATTTTGTGGATATCGAGTAGTTTTATGACCTTTAGATTTTCTCGAGTAAAACTCATTAAAAAAAAAGGCGATTGAACATATTTTTGAAATAAACCTCACTTTCAAAAAATTTTTGCAATAATTTTCCATCAATACTTTAATTTTAGTTCGTTCGAATGAACAATTCATAATAACTCATTAAAAAAATGTAGATCTAAAATTATAAAAAAAATTGATAATATCAAATTTTAATTCACTATTTGGCTCCTATTGCATGCTGGTATATCACAAAATACTATAAAAAAAAGGAAAATAAAAAAATTCTAACGCAATAAAACAAAATGTGATTTTGATTTTATGAACAATTCTGTAAATAAATTCTATGCTCACTCGATACTATGAGTATTGAGTATCACCAATTTAGTGACCGACTGTAGAATCGAAGAAAGAGAAAGGGTATATCGAAAGTATTCATTATATTTGATCCGATAACACAAGAGCAACTGTATTGAGTTGTATAAATATATGTGAAGAATTCAGTCAGACCCAGTTTAATAGTAATTTATTTGGCGCTCTAAACAAATTCGTGTGTTGGTTATTCAAGAGTGAAGTGCAATGCCGCCAAATGTATGTGCTCCAATATTTTTTTAATAATGACTATAAGTCTAGAAAAATTTTATCAAAAATATGTACTAGAAAATATTACACTAATTAAAAATTTGAATATCAGAAAACCTACAAGGTTTAACAAACATTAATGATTATATCAGTATCGAAAACTTTAAAAGATAATCTTTCTCATTTTAATATAAAATTTTTTTCGAAAATAACAGAATTACTTGACTTCAATGAGATATATCTTCAACATACCCCGCGTAATCTAACATTTAGTTTAAGAATAAAATTTTAAAAAGTGAAGTTAGGTATTATAGATTATTAATGATTTTGAAGTAGAGAATTGATTATAATTTTTACTACTATACTACAATACTATACTATCTATACGTATAATGATAATTAGGAATTGGAAGGAATACCTCAAGAAAATAAATTTATCTACATATCTATATATATATATATATATATATATATATATATATATATATATATATATATATATATATATATATTATATATATATATATATATATATATATATATATATATATAAAAATATATATATATATATATATATATATATATATATTATAAAATATATATATATATATATATATATATATATATATATATATATATATATATATATATATATATATATATATATATTTTATATTATATATATATATATATATATATATATATATATATATATATATATATATATATATATATATATATATATATATATATATATATATATATTATATATATGTATATATATATATATATATATATATATATATATATATATATATATATATTTATATATTTTTATATTTGACTTCATGAAGAAAGAAGTCGGATTTGCACACGAAGGATTCCGTACTATTGACTATGCCCCCCTCAACTATTCATTTTATTTTGTTTTTAGTATTTGTTGTTATAACGGCAACAGAAATACATAATTTGTGAAAATTTCAACTGTCTACCTATTGCTGTTCTTGAGATACAGCCTGGTGACAGACAGACGGACGGACAGACAGACGGCGAAGTCTTAGTATAGGGTCCCGTTTTTACCCTTTGGGCACGGAACCCTAATAAAAACTAACTTTTCACAGGTTGAAATGAATGATATTAAGTAAACGCGTTTCGTCATAACATAGACTCTCTCGTACTAAATAATAGTGTAGCAACACAATCTACTTATATGAAGGGTGTACTTCAACATGGTCGTTAACTAGGTTTCCGAAATTTTCATATCTATCGATTTGAGGGGATTCCCAATAGTCTCCACAAAACCAAACATTGGGAAACCTAGTAAACGACCAGATTAAAGTAAACCCTTCTCCTCTGCTTAATCTGTTTAATATACCTACCAATGACTCTGAATGAATTTCTTATAATGTTATATTAAATCATCTAGGAACCCCTCTGTAATGTTAGATTTTTCATATAAATAGATTTTTTTTGCAATATCAGTACTTAGTACGAGATGAAGTTAATGTTATGACGAAACGCGTTTACTTAATATATTTTATTTCAACCGGTGAAAAGTTTATTTCTTCATACAGTCATGGATATGAGCCTCCACTAAGTGATCAAGTAAATGCCAATTCAATTCAATATATATATATATATATATATATATATATATATATATATATATATATATATATATATAAAGAGTAAATACATCTAACGAATTACTAAAATCTTTCGAAATTATGCATAATAATACATATATTCGAATAGATGTTATAGAATAATAATTATCCTATCACATCTATTCGAATATATGTACCTATTATTATTCATTGTTCCCATTATTTATTTTCATGTTAATATTGTTATCAGTAATTATGTTACATTGAACATGTCCCTTATAAGAATATTGTTTTTGTTCTACTTTATTCGAAATAAACTCTGCTCTCCTGAAAATATCATTGTTTTAAATAGTTTATATTTGATCACAAACTAATATATGAATCCTATTATAAATTATAAATCATTCTAGTTTTTGCTTCATTCAATTATATAAAGAGGAGGAATCCTACCAGGGACCTCGCGTCTTTTATTTTTAAGTATAAACATTAGAGACATTATGCATTAAAATTTTAAGGGTACGTTTCATTCTCTCGAAAAATTTATCCATTAATTTTCCATACATCAAATCAAAATGTTCAGACGATAATGAATTGTGAAATGATAGTGAGTTGCATTTCCATTAAAAACTTTTATTTTCTGTATAATGTTAAATATTTTGTCTTCTCAAATTCATCTTTTACATAGGTATACGAATTTTTGTTCCACAGTTTGATATAAATAAGAGACTATTTTTAGAAATATTCAATCTGACTAATTTTTGGAAGAATGTGAATGTAACATCTATTATTTCTTGATTATGGTAATAATTATACTGTCAGTAACAATTCACAAAATTATGTAATAATATATCTTTTCTATTCACGGTCAATTATTTATTCAATTTTATAAAAATTGTTGATGTAATAATTTCAATTTTCTGCTCTGTTGATCACAAAAATTATGGCTATTTTTATGATGAAATAAAGAACATGCTAATGAGCAAATAGATTACCATTGTGCAATAATCTATATGTTAAGAGATTTCAATATGAGTGCTACAAAAGTAAGATAAATTCAATCAAATAAATCGATATTAGATTATATATTTTTGTATTCTATCTAATTCGTAATTTTTCAATAACTCGAAATGAATGTTTTTATTTCAGTTTAATTCAGTTGATTCTAATCCATCTCTAAGAATTGCTTTAATTGGACAGAGCACATTTGCTGTTGATGTATTCCATTTATTAAGACAACATGGTCACATAATTGTTGGTATTTTCACAATACCTGATAAAGGAAAAAGAGAAGAAGCATTGGGTAAGTAATAATGAATCATAATCCATATTTTTTCAATATCTCTGAAAATAGTTTTCAGTTTATTTTTGGGTATAATATTTTCAAACCACCCGTTTTCACAAATGAAAATGACCAAAACAGGCGCAAATGTCGGAAAGAAGCCGAATTGCAATATTTAAAGCCATTGTTAATTTTCAAACTTAATCATAATACAAATGGTAACGATTTGCTTGATTTATTACCCTATGTTCGATTTATTGAAACCATAACGTATTCCAAAAACATTTTAAACTTTCAAGCTGAAAATCGCATTTTAATAACCTGCCCTTGTATGTATATTCTTCGAAGGCAATTATCTGTATTAACCCTACCATGAAATTTCCTGGAAAGGTGATACCTTTCGTTTTTAGGGTTCCGTACCCAAAGGGTAAAAACGGAACTCTATTACTAAGGCTTCGCTGTCTGTCCATCCGTCTGTCTGTCCGTTCGTCTGTCTGCCACCAGGCTGTATCTCAAGAACCGCGACAGCTAGACAGTTGCAATTTTATTAAAACAATGGTTAATAATAACAATTGAATTGTTTCTATTAATTATTTAAATTTATTGTAAATTTCAGCCTAAATTCTCAATCAAAAACTCTTACGATTTAGTCAATTAGATTGAAAATATTCAATTGCCACTTGAATTGATGTCCTAGGATATAGTTAATCTTTTTCCAAGTATACCACCCAAGGTTCCTTTAACACTAATAGAAAAGTTCCTTGATAGCAATCTTTTTAATCCTTTCATAAAATCAGATATATTGTCACTTTTGGAATTATGTCTGGAACAGAATTATTTTAGTTTCAATGATAAGATTTACAGCAGTACTGAAGGCTTAATTATGGGAAACCCTCTGAGCCCTCTGTTGGCTGAAGTATTCATGGATAATTTGGAACAGTTAATTCATAATCATCCTGTTAGTCGACAATTCGTTTATGGGTTTAGATATGTGGATGATATTATTTGTTGTTTCACTGGTACTCTTAGGCAAAACTTTTGAAAAATTGAAATTTCTTTGACAATTATTGATTTGAAAAAATTTGAATAGTTAAAAAAGACTACTATGTTTCATCAAAATTTTTGGGCTGTGACCATTCTCTGTTATTTATTACGTGCTAGTCAGTCCAATATTAACATTCAAATCTGTTATTATTATATGGTAAGGGAAACCACAGAAACCTTTACATGTAATGTTCGAAATACATACGTTAAAATTATTTCGATTTTGAAAAGTCAAAAGAATAGGGTACTATTTATCTTTTTCTTCAAAAATTTTTTATTACGGCTGTCGCCGTCTTCAGTTATTAATTACGTGCTATTTAGTCCAATATCAACAGTCAGGTCTGTTGATATTAGAAGGGAACCACAGAAACCTTTACCCACGTAATGTACAAAATAGGTTTAAAATATTTGATTGTTGTCTTTATAAAGACATTACTTGTAATTTTGGAGATCACATGTTCTAAACTATACTTTCCTTTTAGAAAAATTGAAAATTCTAGATGTTTAGATTTTGTCTAAGGAAATGAGTTGTTATGGTTAGAGTTTGTTTGTTGAATTATTTTATTTTGATTTATGTTGTTTCTTAGAACAATAGAAGAATTAAATCTGCTTATATTGAACTCAAATTTTGTATATCTGCTCTATCATTTACGACTTTATTTAAATTTTTTTGAATATGTAACATTTCTAAAATTTCTCTGCGTTTTTGATCTTTTTCTATTTATAAAATTTTTGTGCTATTAAAGTTGAAAGTATGATTCTCATTGTTTTTATGTTTTTTTAAAAAGAAAGTATAGTTTAGAACATGTGATCTCCAAAATTACAAGTAATGTCTTTTTAAAGATAAATCCAACAATCAAATATTTTAAATCTATTTTGTACATTACGTGGGTAAAGGTTTCTGTGGTTCCCTTCCCATCTAATATCAACAGACCTGACTATTGATATTGGACTAAATAGCACGTAATTAATAACTGAAGACGGCCACAGCCGTAATAAAAAAAATTTTGAAAAAAAAGATAAATAGTACCCTATTCTTTGACTTTTCAAAATCATAATAATTTGAACCTATTTCGAACATAACGTGGGTAAAGGTTTCTGTGGTTTCCCTTACCATCTAATAATAACAGATTTGAATGTCAATATTGGACTGAATAGCACGTAATAAATAACAAAGAACGGCCATAGCCGAAAAAAATTTTAGTGAGACATAGTAGTCTTTTTCTATTCAAATTTTTTCAAATCAATAAATGTCAATCTCAATTTTTTCGAATGTTTTGATAAAGCCACGAAAGTCGAGGCGAAACGTCAACTTTTTAATAAAATCGAGTTTTTTGAGATTCAACCAGCCTGTTATTTCTAATAATTATCAAAAGATTAGAAATAGTTCACAGGCAACAACAATTCGAATGAATATATATATATATATATATATATATATATATATATATATATATATATATATATATATATATATATATATATATATATATATATATATATATATATATATATATATATATATAGATATATATATATATATATATATATATATAAATATATAATTTTTTTTTGGGTAAAGGTTTCTGTGGTTTCCCTTACCATCTAATAATAACAGATTTAAATGTTGACATTGGACTGAATAGCACGTAATAAATAACAGAGAACGGCCACAGCCGAAAAATTTTGATGAAACATAGTAGTCTTTTTTAACTATTCAAATTTTTTCAAATCAATGAATGTCAAAGAAATTTAAATTTTTCAAAAGTTTTGAAAAAGTCACGAATGGCGTAGCGAAACGTCAACTTTTTTATAAAATCGAGTTTTTTGAGATTCACCAAGTCTGTTATTGCTAATAATCATCAAAAAGTTAAAAATAGTTCACAAGCAACAACAATTCAAATAAATAATTATATATATATATATATATATATATTATATATATATATATATATATATATTATATATATATATATATATATATATATATATATATATATATAATATATATATATATATATATATATATATATATATATTATATATATATATATATATATATATATATATATATATATATAATGAAGTGAACTAGGACATTTATTTGAAACTAATCAAACAAACCTCCTAGCGGAGCTGGTTATACGAGTTCACGAAACATCGAAATGCCTCCATATACCTTAGGATGGTGTATGTTAGAAACATTAAGTTGTTTATCACAATCAATGGAAATGATAGACAGTCTGTTTTGCCCTTATTTGGGGCTCATCAGTATCATCTATCCATCGAAAGTGATAACCAACCAAATATTTCTAACGGCGTTATATTTTCCTTCCAGTGACTATATGGCATATAAATATGACACAGCGCCACCAGTCGGAAACAAATGAACCACATCCCACAGATAGAAGAAAACATTTCGGCAACGATATATGCCATATAGTCACTGGAAGGAAAATATAACGCCGTTAGAAATATTTGGTTGGTTATCACTTTCGATGGATAGATGATACTGATGAGCCCCAAATAAGGGCGAAACAGACTGTCTATCATTTCCATTGATTGTGATAAACAACTTTATGTTTCTAACATACACCATCCTAAGGTATATGGAGGCATTTCGATGTTTCGTGAAATCGTATAACCAGCTCCGCTAGGAGGTTTGTTTGATTAGTTTCAAATAAATGTCCTAGTTCACTTCATTTTATTGCCACGAACGTGTATCGTTAACACGAAGAATTCTGTTTTCTATTCATTTGCTACCTGTAAAAGGGATAAAATTTGAAACGCTTGTTACTTGCGGCGTGTGAATGTTGAATTACATCGAAATTGATGTATAAACTTTACTCTTGCTTAGCGATTATAGTAACCACCTTTCGGGTGTCAGGACGTACGAGTTCTCGTTGCCGAAATGTTTTCTTCTATCTGTGGGATGTGGTTCATTTGTTTCCGACTGGTGGCGCTGTGTCATATTTATATGCCATATAGTCACTGGAAGGAAAATATAACGCCGTTAGAAATATTTGGTTGGTTATCACTTTCGATGGATAGATGATACTGATGAGCCCCAAATAAGGGCGAAACAGACTGTCTATCATTTCCATTGATTGTGATAAAAAACTTAATGTTTCTAACATACACCATCCTAAGGTATATGGAGGCATTTCGATGTTTCGTGAACTCGTATAACCAGCTCCGCTAGGAGGTTTGTTTTATTAGTTTCAAATAAATGTCCTAGTTCACTTCATTTTATTGCCACGAACGTGTATCGTTAACACAAAGAATTCTGTTTTCTATATATATATATATATATATATATATATTTATATATATATATATATATTTATATATATATATATATATATATATATATATATATATATATATATATATATATATATATATATATATATATATATATATATATATATATATATATATATATATATATATATATATATATATATATATATATATATATATATATATATATATAATGAAAATATCAATTTGGGTAAATTTTTCCAACCGCCGACATTTTCACGTCGTTGTTTTTCGTGGTATTTGAAAATTTGCTCCACAGCTTCAGCAGATTTAGTTAGAGCGTTGAAATTTGGTACGTAGATTGAGTTTATGTTGAAATAAGATCCTTTGTGGGTTTCACCTTTTTTCCTCAACAGTGCTACACTTCGCGGATACTATTCCATTCGAATCAGTTGGCAATCCACTTAGAAATTTTTTTTTTTGTTTCGAACAAAATAAATTATTTTCGTTTTTTTGTCTATAGAATGTATAATTTCAAAATTTCTATTACGATTTGCTATTACAGCCTCATAAAACCATAATTTATTCAGTTCGAATAGCATCTCAACGTGATGCAGTTCGCACGGAAAAAACAACCTTAGTGACGGAGATCTGCTGCTCACGCGTTTTTTTTGTTTTCAATTGAAACTGTTATTATTTCTAATAACTTTGAATATGCTATTTACTGAGCTGGAAAAATGACAGATTTCACGCCCCAATAATGCTAATTCTAAAAACTCCTCTGTAGTAGGAGTTCATGCTAAAATTTGTGTAACAAATTGCCAGTTTTAGTACTTCTTAGAATTTATAATAGCCAACTCTCCTGTGATGCTGTAATCTGTCCACCAAAATGACAGTTTCAGGGTTCATTGAGACAGTTTTTTATACGTAATTCAGGTCTCAAATTTGAATATCATTGGAATTTGAACAAAGAAGGTAATTTTATTTTTAGAAATTATCTTATGACTTTCTAAAGACGTTGGCTATGTGAGGTTCAATACAAATTATTCTGCATTTCTTAACACTATATTCACAAAATATTCTCTTGCCAAATAGTTTGCATATTATTAATTTGCGAATTTCTTGGAAAAATACCATCTGCGACAAAAGATTAATCGATTTAAAATATCCAATTTCTGATAACAGCAAAAGTTGGAAAAGAAAATGACGTACCAGTTTTCAAATGGAAATCATGGAGAAAGGCCGGAAAAATACTTCCTGAAGTAATGGAAGCCTACAGAACTGTCGAGGCGGACCTGAATGTGCTGCCATATTGTACTCAGTTCATCCCTATGGAAGTTATAAATTATCCCAGATATAGGAGCATCTGTTACCATCCGTCCATTTTGCCTCGACATCGAGGTGCAAGCTCTATCAATTGGTATGTTATTCAAAATACTGATGAGCCAGTTAGTCGATCGATTATCACTCCACACAATATTAAAAAAAAGATTTTCAAAGCTATTAGACAACACGCATATCCGTGTATTAATTCAAACTGAGTTTGAAGTTTCTAGCGAAACTTATCTTGCAGTGTTGTCTGATATAAGTAAAAATCCTCAAAATACTTTAACTGCTCCGCATGTTATCCTGAATGGTTGAATAAAATTAATATCAATGTTATTTTCAAGGTGTGAATAATTGCCAGAAAATATTAAACATATTGATATAAAAAACCACGAAATAATGAGATTCTGTAATCACAACATTTTAGAAAAACTTCTGAGACAAAAATATCTTCGTCATGAACATTGAGGACTATACTACTTTGACTATCACTTAGATAGAACACATTATTTGAATTTCACAGATTCAAATAATACAGTGCCAGACATTTTTTCAATTATGA
>JARQZK010003644.1:682500-734075 GCA_030704885.1 Cynegetis impunctata
GGGCTTCCATTTGAGAGAATTGCTATTGATGTTGCCGGGCCATTTCCAACTTCTAACGATGGAAATAAATACATACTGGTTGCCATGGATTACTTCAGCAAGTGGCCTGAAGCCTATGCTCTTCCGAACCAAGAGACTGAGACTGTTGCATGTGTACTGGTAGATCAGTTCATATCCCGATACGGAGTTCCACTGGAATTGCACTCAGACCAGGGACGAAACTTCGAAAGCGAAGTTTTTAAGAAAGTGATGGAGATATTGAACATCCGGAAGACCAGAACCACTCCATTACATCCACAGTCTGATGGAATGGTGGAAAGATTCAATCGCACCATGGAACAATACCTGTCGAAGGTTGTGGCTGATCACCAAAAGGATTGGGACAGACATTTGCCAGTACTGCTTATCGAGGATCGGTTCATGATTCCACAGGTCATACTCCAGCAAAGATACTCTTTGGTAGAGAATTACGTTTACCATGTGATTTGCTGTTCGGTACTCCCGAAGATACACCATTGGAAGTAAAGACTTATGCAGATGAATTGAGACTGCACCTAAGCAAGATCCATGAGCACGTCCGGGATAAGATAGATGCTAGTACTGACAGAATGAAGACCAGATACGATTTGAGGGCGAACTCAGCCGGATTTAAAGAAGGAGATTTAGTATGGTTGTACAATCCCCAGCGGAAGAAAGGGTTATCACCTAAATTAAGCCAGAATTGGGAAGGAGCCTATAAAGTCACAAAGAGGATAAATGATGTTGTCTACCGAATCCAACGCACTCCTAGGACGAAGCCTAAAGTTGTACATTTAGATAAGCTAGCAAAGTATCACGGTGGAGGTGTATCAGAAGATTTTGATCGGGACGATCAAACTTGAGAGGGGGGCAGTGTTACGAAAATGTCTAAAGCCGACTCTGTGTTCTCTGGAATATTCGATGAACGTTGAAGTAACCGCCCTCTCAATTCGAAGACTGGAACATTCTGGAAGCTTCTCGAAGGAATGACAAGACATATATAAGCGACCATAGAAGAGACGGGGAGGGAGTCTACAGTCTACAGTTAGTCTACAGTGAACTACCGTGTTATTAAAGAAGAACGAAGCTTGTGTTTTGAAGTAGTGACAGTTATTGAAAAGTGTGGTTATTTTAAAGTTATTATTTTGTAAATAAATACCGATTTGTTTATTAATTGAATTTAGTTAGTTATTGGAAATCATCCTAGCGAACCCGAATTCGTAACAATATATATATAAATATATGTATATATATATATATATATATATATATATATATATATATATATATATATATATATATATATATATATATGTATATATATATATATATATATACATATATATATATATAATATATATATATATATATATATATATATATATATATATATATATATATATATATATATATATATATATATATATATATATATATATATACATTATATATATATAATATATATATATATATAATATATATAATATATATATATATATATATATATATATATATATATATATATATATATATATATATATATATATATATATATATATATAATTATATATTTATGATTTTGCGAACACTGAAATTCTTTTTAAAAATTATCTTTATTTTTACAATCTACAAGATACAGTTATGCAGATAATCTTAAATTTTTAATGCAATACTTGCGTCATCCTCTTTAGAATGGGTGAAGGTCCACCCCATGTAGATCCTCCTTTTTTTCAGTAACCGTGACTAAGGGTATAATAAATTTCCTACCGGGTAATAAATATTTTTGAAATACATATAGAAGTACTGCAATAAATGCAAGAGTACAAATTAGTAGCACTGTAGATATTGCTATTGTCGTTTGATGTGGTACCCATTGATATAGATCTTCTAATGGTGGAATCTTGTTTCTTCAGTTTATTTTCATTATTTTCCTTAATAAGTGGAAAATCGATTGGCTGTCGATGCTCTGTTTGAGTTCGATGGTCATCTTGGAATAAATATTTTTCATTGTATTGGATATCATGTAGGAACTTTCCACTCTGCTTAATAATGGTACTTTAACTCTTCTCGTAGCTTCTTCACAATATTCGAAGATCCATGTGTTACTTTGGCGTATTATTGAGTTATCCTCTTACTCTAACTGGTATAAATCTGGAAGCATTATGGTCTGCATTCGTGTGCAATTTTCTTCTAAGTTGTTCATTACCAATTCTAGATATTTGGTACTGAGTTTTGAGTCTTCTTGTTTCGTAATGAAGAAATCTTCTATAGGGTATAAGTACTTCCTTTGTTTCCCATTTCATGGTTTCGTTGAATACAAGTGCATAGGGTTGTACTAATGGAATATAGGTATTTTGAAATGGTAGATTATGTAAATAATAGAGGTCATATTCTATTAATTCTATTATAGGTACAGATACTAAAAATATTACTTGATCATTTCTGATTATTTCGTTGGTAGGACAGACTGTATAGTAATCAGTGACTTGCTTGAAAGGTTTCCATTTACTTTTTTCTAATATTTGTCTGAAATCGCGTAATAGAATTATGCTTTCATGTAGAATATGAAGTCTTCCAAAATTAATAGCACTTTCTAATTTTGTTATAGTTATTAACGTAACAAGGCCGATATGAAGCAAATAACGGATGAGGTTGGATATTGTAATCCTCGGCTGCGCCTCGGATTATAACTAACCGAATCCGTTATTTGCGTATCGGCCGTGTGTCGTTAAAAATTTTTCGTAATCCCGTTGAAAGATTATATTTTGATTCCGAAGAAAGAAAAAAACCCGTACCTCGCAATTCTAAAGAAAAATCCCAACGTCGTGCACTCTGTTGTCATGGAACAGTTTGACAGTTTTATAAACAATGTCAGTTTTTTGTGTTCTCAAGTTGTGTTCTCAAAGTCGCAACGACGACCATGGATGAAATTGATGAAATTGAGGAACAAAATCAAATTCCTTTAGAAATATTGGGAGAATCATGTGCAGTGGAGCGAGTGTTGATTAACTGCCGAAAATAACTCAAGAGCGATATCAAAAAGAATATGAAAATGTTGAAATGTGGCGTAAAAGCAAGAATGTAAAGGTGGTTAATGAAGATGTATTATTAGCCTATGCGAAATGAAAATCAGAGGTTTATTCTCCCAACTCGCTGTGGACCAAGATTTCAATGTTGTTATTGTAAGCAGAATGATGTTTTGAAATAAATATTTGAACAAGTGATTTCTTAACGGCCGCCGACCGTTATGAAATTATAACGGCCGGCGGCCGTTAACACTGACTTTTCAATTGTCATCTGAATACCGTTAAATCAAAATAACAGTATGGGATTACGAAAAAATCATTTCGTTTTCCTGTGATTGCTAAATAATAAAATGCAAACTCACAAGATTGTGGTTATTATGTTTTGATTCTTGAATTTTTTCTATTAGGTGATTTATTTTGTCAAAATACCGTTTCTGCACGTTACTTGCAATGGGCAATACTTTGTTTTGATTGATTTGAATAACTTTTTCATTTGTTTGTAAAGCTTCAAATAATTTTGATATGTTTCTTCATCGTCCGCATCTAACGTTCCGAATAGAAGTTGGTCCTCCTATATTTTATTAATCCTCTTTTATACGTATTTTGATATATAACACTATAATAAGTATCGTTTTTTTTTATTAATGGCTCTTAATACTAATTTATTATGGTGTTCCATATATTTTTTCATTCATTTGAGAGAAGGAATTATTTTGAAATTGTAATAATTCTGGGATTCTTTAAATATCATAATGAAATATTGAATGTCTAGCGTGTGTCGTAATGTGAGTCTTTCCTAGGTGTTTTGGTATCAAATTGTGTCGAACTTCATTTACTTCTAGACTTAACAGATATGGATAGGTAAAGTACGAATATCCACTTCAACATTGTTGTCTGAAATAATAATTAAAAATTAGCATTTGCGTTGCTTTATTCTAGATTTGTGATAGATATGCTTAGTTTTCGGGTTTGTAACCTTGATATCACTTGTTAGTTTGAACAATGTTTCTTCCGTATTTGTGGAATTCTGGACTTTCATTGTCTATAAAATATCTGAAACAAAAATAAAAGAAAGAAATTTGATTAGTAAATGGCAAGTTCAACAAAAAAGGAAAATAGCTGAAAAAATTAAATTCAATGAATTAGTAGGATTGAATGGAAGTATCTGAAAAAGAATGAAATGAGATTAGTAAATAATAAGTTCGAAAATAGTGAAAAAAATGAATAAAATTATACCATTAAAATACACGACGTTTCGGTTAGTTGGATATCTCTAACCGTTCTCAAGTGTAAAAAAAACTTACACTTTACACTTGAGAACGGTTAGAGATATCCAACTAACCGAAACGTCGTGTATATTAATTGTATAATTTTATTTATTTTTTCACTATATTCCAAGTTTTTATTTACTAATCTCATTTCATTCTTTTTTAGATACTTCCATCCAACCCCATATGTATTAGTCCTGTTGTATACCTATTTTGATATATAGTACTATTATAAGTATCGTTATTTTTCTTAATGGCTCTCAAGTCTAATTTATTATAGTGTTGAACATCCGCGGTTATTCCATATGCTTTTTCATTTATTTGAGTTAACGAATTATTTTACAATTGTAATAATTCTGGGATTCTTGAAATATCATAATGTTATATTAAATGTCTAGCGTGTGTATTGGTATCAAATTGTGTAGAACTTACTTAATTTACTTCTAGAGTTAACAGATATGGTAGGTGAAGTACGAATATCCACTTCAGCATTGTTGTTTGAAATAATAGCTTTGTTTGGGGGTTTATATCCTTATTGTATTAATTGGCGTCTTCTTGAACAAAGAATTCATTTTAGATTGTGTGGGTAATTTGGGATAAAAACTTTTATCTTCGTCGATTTGCTTATCGGGTTCTCTATTCGTATTTATTTTTTGATTACGTTCTATAAATTTATCTTTGGATTTAGTTAAGATTTGTGCTATCTCCAACATGTTTTACTGATAATCTTTTACGAAGTCCGCAATGTTTTCTTCTTGCGTCTTCTCTATCGGTAAGGAGGAATATAAATCTCCTTTGATTATTTGCGTAGGCGTATTATTTAAAGATGAATGAAAATAATTATTATACGATAAAAGAGTTCGTATTATTCTCATTGTCAAGGGCAATTCTTCTTTTGGTAAACAACGTAATTTTTCGATGAGTGCACTGAAGTGTTATGGGTTTCCGTGAATTCTTGCAAAATTTTATTTTTAATTCTGTTTCGTTGTTGCATGTTATTTTCTCGGGTATTCCCGTCACCGAGATAATATTATTCTTCGAAGATTTTGTAAGTAAAAGTTCGATTTAAGATTATTTATTACGTCTGGCAACAGTGTTCACGATCCACGAAATATTTTATTGATGACGTGCACGCCAACTCTAGCTGGACAGACTATATAGGCAGTGTTTTCCTATCAAAAGACATTTTTCAAATCAATAATAAAGTCATGTACCTACTTCTAAAAATGCAGCTCGTATTAATCCGTCATACAATGTATGAAAATTATATAAAGCAAAGGGATGTTCTTTACTTATTCCGAAATCATTGAAGGGCATGCTTACTTTTTCATTACTATTGTCTGAACCAAGTATTATGTTACAGACTGAACAACTGCTATCAACTAAGATTTTGCGTTTGGGATTTTCTTACATTATATATGGTAAACTTGTTAATCTATTAATGCTTTCTACTTAATGTATACCTTGAATATTAGTTAATTCTTCCGATACGAAATTTGGTGGATGTCTACTAGATTGAGAATAATCATGTAATTTTTTCATTCTTACATTTGGGTTTTGGTTAGTTTGGGATGACATGGAAAATTCTTTTCTGGGTAATTTCGATGTGTCTGTGTGGACATCAGGGTTGGTTGATATGATGGTGTTTCGTTTCGTGGTCTGAAAACATTTTGTTGATTGGGAGGATTTCCGAATGTTTGCTTTCTAGTATAGAACTTTGACTGTAGTAAATTTTCTCTTCTTACGATATTCACCGGTAAGAAACAAAATGTCTATCAAAAACTCGATCACTATTCTGTGATTGAATTTTATTTTGATTTTTGCATTGCTGACGGATCATATCTAAGTGATCTTTCTGCATATTGTAATTTTCTACCATTTGAACAGCTGAGTCAAATTTAAGATTATTTGTGGTCAACATAGAAATCTGTAGGTCTATGAAAATATTATCCATTAAAACGTTTTTAGCTAGTCCATCGACTAATTGCTTATGTAATAACTTGAGATTTCGGTCTAAAGTTACTTCAGAGTCTAAACTATAATTAATAAGTATTATTTTTAATCCTATCAATAAAATTGAATACGGTTTTATTGTATAATTTTCTGAAAAATTTTTATTCGTTCTTAAGTACGTCAAGGTTTACTCGGTTCCGAATTCCGTGATTAGAAAATCTTTCAAAGAATTCCAATTGTCTGGTTTATCAGAGGAGTATAATTCTTCTGCAGCTTTTTGAGTTAATTTTTTTTGATAACTACTGAACAATATCTTTGACAATATCATCACCTGATTCAAATTGCACTAAGAATTGCTGTTGATGCATGAATTTAACATCTTGCAATCTCCATCGAATTGTGGTGTGAATGCTCTAAATTTTTGATTTCCTTTTATTTTCTGATTCTAAATTGGGAAATGCTTTTGCTGAAGGGTTAACTCTGCTTGGACTAGTTAGGTGGTGAACATATCAAAAGTCCCCAACAGTAGCCTTTGAGCCGGTGGAGAGAGGGCGGTTTCAAGGTCCCATTTTTCGGGTTTTCACTTAAATCTCAGAAACTATGCGTCCTAGCGAAATGACCATTGTATACAAAATGATAGCTGATTAAATTTGCTACAAGTTTTACTTCAACTAGTTTTTCGATATCCTGTATAGTTTTCGCAATATCTGCTGTTGAAAGTCTGTATTTTTGAAAAAACATTTTTGCCCCACATTTTTGCTCTTTTTGACCGCATAACTCTTCAACTATGCACTCAATAAATGAATGCCGACTGGAGGGTTGTAGAACATTAAATTCCCTTCAGTAATATATATTACTTCACTCTTTTATCTATTTTCCTTCAATAGTTCAAACCTATTCGCACATACTTAAGCGCTGTCTACGTAGTGACTGCCCGAATGCCGACTTATACACATAGTTCACCGAAAATCTAACAGAATACGTTGGTAAGTCTTTCCTCCGTATTTTGACCATACTGTTGGCAAAAATATTTCAAGATATCGACAATCTGCGAGAGCTACATTCACTTTATCACGAAGAACTGCCACGGAAGGAGATGTACTGTAGTCTCTGATAGCTATTCCTCATCAACTTCAAGAATGAAAATGGCAAAGCAGCAAAGACGCTATCGACTCAGCAAGGCTACTGACATCCATTTCACTGAAGATAACGATATAAACTTCAAACAAAAAAATTTTCTGTCGAACAAGTTCAACAAAATCAGGTATACAGAATCAACATGCGCAAGGGTAAGCTTGAGAAAAATGGGATCAGGACCCTTCAAGAAGAAAGTGATGTGAACGGTCTGATCGTGGATACGGCTGTGGAATTGTTCGAAATAACAGCTGTCCTAATTGTGTGTGCAGATGTCGACCTCATAGTCCTCTTGATATACTATTATATTATTCTACTATCTTATCTATTTTCTTTCAAATATTAAAGAAATTGAGTGTTGAGCGTGAAATCTGAAATTTTGCGACAACTTTCAATTTCTCACCATTCTCAGTCTCATATTGGCTGAAATATGCACCAGTTTATACACAGAATGAGTCCAAATAGCACAGATAATCATTTTAGAATATATATATATATATATATATATATATATATATATATATATATATATATATATATATATATATATATATATATATATATATATATATATATATATATATATATATATATATATATATGTATATATATATATATATGTGGGCCCGCTGACCAGGTTCATTAACTTAATTGAAGATAATCTTTATCGTTTTAATGGCAAAATAGGTTGTGCATATATGAGTGTCTATAAGATATTCGAATAGTTTTATAAATCACAACCACGGTAAAAAAAGTATAAACTGTGTATTTATCCCATACAGCACCGATTTGTATGAAAATTTGGATTTATGTTCTACTTACCATCTATTTCAAAGTCTACTCTGTGTCGGGGGTTGCTTTTTGTCTGGGGTTGGATGCCACCCCTTCTTGGGATTAAAAAATTTTTCATTAAAAATAAGAACATAAATCGATGAATCGACTAATTTTAAGCAACTCTTGTTCCATGAAGTTTTTTTTGAAAGTCAATACTTCCTTTTATTCGTGACTGAAATTATCGATTTTCAGGCAAAAAAAACACGTTTTCAGATTCTTTTTCGCGAATAACTGGAAAAATATGCATTTAATCGAAGAACCTGTAGAGAGTAAAATTATAGCTTATAAAAAATCAAAGACAATCGTGTATTCATGATGTATTCTGACCAAATACAAACGGAATTATTACTTGTTGAAAGTTGATCGGTATTTACCACTATGTGTATTTATCAATATACTAATATACATATTCTAATTTCTACAAAAATGTGCTTTTGGTTTTTTCCCCATAACTCGCTTAGTTTTTCAGCAATCAAGTCCTTCAAAAAAGCATTTTGTAGGTTTTTTTAAAAGTTATAAGCTCATCTGAATAAATTTTTTTGTCAGATCTTATTTTCGGAAAGGGCTCAAAAAAGGTACTTTCAGCGAACACACGCAAGCTTTAAACGGCCATATCTTACTCAATTTTTATCCCATAAAAAAAATAAAACGCCAAAATTTTCAAATAAGAAAATCATACGATTTCGTACTCCACAAAATTCTGCGTATCATCAATAGTTTTCGAGTTATTTTGAAGGAAAGTCTATTTTTCGCTAAATTACGGAAATGATTTCCTCTCTTCGAACTCAATTTTTTTCAAAAAGAAGTACATCGAACAAGTCAAACACTCAGAACGTATTATAAAAACATAAATGAAGTGAATTGCAAAGTGGCAATGATTTTTTCTTAATAGGGTGGAAGAGATGGAGAGATTTTCACTATATTTTTCAAACGAAAAAATAGGAATCGACATTATTCTCTGCATAACTCGCTTAGTTTTGATGCTAGGAACTTATAAACAATGAAAATAAAGGTTTTTCAAAGGACTTTGAAAAAAGTTTCATGAGTTTTCCCCGAAAATTTTTGGTTTTTGGTTTTTGTACGTAAAAACTTTCCATTTTGGAGATTGAAAATACCAGTCAACTTTCAACAAGCAATAATTCCGTTTGTATTGGGTCTGCATACATCATAAGTACACGATTTTCTTTGTTTTTTTATAAGCTATAAATTTGCTTTTCACATTTTTTTCGATTGAATGTATATTTTTCCAGTTATTCGCGAAAAAGAATATGAAAACGTGGTTTTCTTGCCTGCAAACCGAAAATTTCACCTGCGAATATGTGGAAAAGTAGTGACTTTCAGAAAAAACTTCATGAAACAAAAGTTGCTTAGAATTAGTCAATATATCGATGCCTGCACTTATTTTTAATGAAACCTTTTTCACCCCCAAGAAGGGGTGGCATCCACCCCCAGGGAAAAACCAACCCCCGCCATAGGATAGACTTTGAATAAGATGGTAAGTAGAACCTAAATCCAATTTTTTATGAAAATCGGTGCTGTATGGGATAAATACACGGGAAAATGGTCATTGACTGGACTACATTAAATCAGAACTAAGTTTATTAACATAGAAAAGTGAATAAAAATAAAACATTACAACGGTGGGTACCATTTAGTCAATTACGTTTTCTCATTTATTCGGAAGGATTTTCATCTTTGACTTTATTTTCATTTTCTTTTTCCTCAATATCTTCTCAATCGGACCCCTTCAGGGAAAAGTTCAGAGGATCCTCCTGTTCTTCTGCATCTTCGGAATCCACTTGAGGACTCAGGCAGTTCCCCTGACAATTTTGGCATGCTGATGAAAATTTGGGGCTTGCTTTTTTGCGTTCCCACTCCGCTCTAGAACAGTCTTTCGTACATCGGCAGAAAACCATTCACAGGATATCCTCCGGTGCATCTGCTAACTTACTGTGCACTGGGACCAGGTAGTTGTTCTCAATCTTCCACCGATACATCTGGGAAAGCTGGTAATTTCCCAGCTACAGCTGAACTTGTTTGTGTTTTACAGCTCCTTCGTCCCCCCCCCCCCCCACCCCCCCCCCCCCCCACCCCCCCCCCCCCCCACCCCCCCCCCCCCCCACCCCCCCCCCCCCCCACCCCCCCCCCCCCCCAAGTTCGCCATATACTCAATCAACATACCAAATTTACAACCTCTAATTCAATCTGCCGAAGCTGTGCAATTGAGAAAATTTAAAAAAACCAGGAAAAAATAGTTATTCATGTACCAAGTGCCTTATATAGATCCTAACGTTCGGCCCGAGGGCCTTTGGCCCGAGGGATGCATGTTGCCCGATGGGCGATAGGATCTAGTAACGCACGTGGTGCATACAAGATTTTACTTTTAACGAAAAAATTATTTTATTATAATGAAAAATCAATTTTAAAATCGGTTCATTGCTCCTATACTTTCAATTTTCCTTCTCATAGTAGGCATGTCATTTGTTGATATTTTGACGTTTGTTAATATTTTTGTCATATTTAGTGAATGTCATTGCTGCTTTCTTTGTGTAGTCTTATAGAAATAATGAAAATGAAAATGAATTTACCCAAGAATATCATAGAAATTTCAGCCAAAGCTGCGAATAATTCATTGCCGGAGAAATCCGGAGTCGTATACGACGAGGATTTTGAAGTATTTAATCAATGAAGTTGCTTCATTTCTCCTCGTACAATTAGCGGTCGTTATGATCCATTATACTCGCTCATAACGCCCTAGGGCATAATGAGTGTATTTACGCCCTAGGGCATAATGAGTGTATTTATAGCAACCGTATCTAAGGTAAAGTCAACAAATAATATACAAGTGAAAAATGAAGAATTTTGAACGAATTACTCGTTATATGTATAAAATAATCTCATCATTTATGGGTAACATCTTTTCTTTTCGCAGATTGGTAGAAGAGGCCAAAGATACTTTCAAGATCGAACTTGAAAATGTAGATGTATTTATGTCTCCAGTATTCGACGAATTTTGCTTAAATTGCGTAGCCAAGAGCAGGGGCGGATCAGAAATCACAGAAGTTGAATACAGATCAGTCAAAGTGAATGTTTATGGTAGAGATGTCAAATTTCCCTGTCAGTTATTCATCAATGGGGAATTCGTGGATTCGGAAAATGTGAAAGTACTGAAATCGGTTAATCCTGCCAATGAAGAAATCATTTGTGAGGTGAGTTAAAGCGTGATTTCGTTATTTATCACAATGCCTGACAACATCAGACAATGGTTTCGTCAGAGAATTTTTTACGTTTATTGAGAAATTTATCAAAATTTGTAATATGTCCTACTACAATTGAAAACTAGGATTTCACATTACTTTGATTATCACACAGGTACAATGCGCCTCAAAAGTAGACGTGAATAAAGCTGTGAAGGCAGCAAAGAATGCCTTCGAAAAAGGGGAATGGAGGAAAATAAGTGCGCGGGAACGTGGACAACTTCTATATAAGTAAGTATTTAGGTTTTATTACTGATCCCCAGGACATTATATATATATATATATATATATATATATATATATAGAGATATATCTATATAAATATATAGATATATATATATATATATATATATATATATATATATAAATATATATATATATATATATATATATATATATATATATATATATATATATATATATATATATATATATATATATTTATTCGAATTGTTGTTGCCTCTGAACTATTTCTAATCTCTTGATAATTATTAGCAATAACAAGCTTGTTGAATCTCAAAAAACTCGATTTTATTAAAAAGTTGACGTTTCGCTACGACATTCGTGGCTTTATCAAAACTTTTGAAAAAATTGAAATTTCTTTGACATTTATTGATTTGAAAAAATTTGAATAGAAAAAGACTACTATGTTTCAATAAAATTTTTCGGCTGTGGCCGTTCTTTGTTATTTATTACGTGCTATTCACTCCAATATTAACATTCAAATGTGTTGTTATTAGATGGTAAGGGAAACCACAGAAACCTTTACCCACGTAATGTTCGAAATAGGTTCAAATTATTTTGATTTTGAAAAGTCAAAAAACAGGGTACTATTTATCTTTCTTTCGAAAATTTCTCATTGTGGCTGTGGCCGTCTTCAGTTATTAATTACGTGCTATTTAGTCCAATATCAAAAGACAGGTCTGTTGATATAAGATGGGAAGGGAACCACAGAAACCTTCACCCACGTAATGTACCAAATAGGTTTGAAATATGTGATTGTTGTCTTTAAAAAGACATTACGTCTTGTAATTTTGGAGATCACATGTTCTAAACTATAGGTACTTTCTTTTTGGAAAAATTGAAAATTCTAGATGTTTAGATTTTTTCTAAGAAGATGAGTTGTTATGATTAGAGTTTGTTTGTTGAATTATTTTGTTTTGATTTATGTTGTTTCTTAGAAAAATTAAAGAATTAAATCTGCGTATATTGAACTTAAATTTTTCACGATTTCATTTAAATTTTTTGAATATGTAACATTTCTAAAATTTCTCTGCGTTTTTGATCTTTTTCTGTTTCTAAAATTTTTGTGCTATTAAAGTTGAAAGTATGATTCCCATTGTTTTTATGTTTTATTAGTGCTGTGGTTTGTGTTCTGGTATATTTGTGTGCTTTTAATCTTTCTTCTAAATTTTGAAAAGTTTGTCCTATATATGACTTATTACAATTATTACAGGGTATACTATAAACAACATGAGATTTTTGCAGAAGAGGTGTTTTACTTTTTAATTTAGAATATATTTGTTTAATTTGATTTTGTGCGGTGTGGGCTACTTTAATATCGTGTGGATTTAAAATTTGTGAAATTTTATTACTTAAATGAGGAATATATGGAAGAGAAATATATTTCTCTTATTTATTGAGTAATCGTTTTTTTATCAGTAATTTATGGACATCTTGTAATGTTTCATGTCTGGTTGTAGGTGAAGTAAGTTTAAGTGCTTTGTCTATATATCCGATTATTAAACTCTTTTTTTGTGACAAATACATAAAGAAAACATACTATATATATTGTCTCTTATGTTCAATCACCTCTATATAATCTTTCTAAATTTCTTTCTTCAATATTAAAAAATATACTAAATCAAAATCCTTATTATATCAAAAATTGTCTCGATCTAGTAGACCATCTTAAAACTTTGAAAATACCTAACAATTACAAATTTTTTTCATTAGATGTTGTTTCTCTTCATACCAATATTCCAAATTCTTTGGTTCCAATAATAATTAATGACAAATGGAATATTATCAAAAATTATAGAAATATTCCTAAAATCGATTTTATAGAAGCAATTCAATTTGCTCTTGGTACAAACTATTTTCAATATGAAAATAACTTCTACCAACAAATTGATGGTGTAGCAATGGAAAGTCCTATTTCCAGTGTTATAGCTCAATTATTTTTAGAATATTCAGAAGAAAATGTATTAAATAATTCGAATGAACGAATTATAACTTTCAAAAGGTATGTTGATGATTGCCTTATAATAACATCAGAAGATTTTATTGATGATATTCTAAAAAAATTCAACGACTTCAATAGAAAATTACAATTTACTCTAGAAAAAGGAACGAACAATACATTAAATTTTCTTGATATTACTCTCATACACAAAAACAATGAAATTCTCACAAAATGGCATAGAAAAAAATTTTTTTCACAAATAACATTGAACTACAACAGTACACATCATTTGTCACAAAAAAAGTGTTTAATAATCGGATCACCTACACACAGACATGAAACATCACAAGATGTCCATAAATTACTGATAAAAAACGATTACCCAATAAAACTTATACAGAAAATCACTAAAAATAGAATTCATAAACTTTACAACACATAAGAAACATAAAAAAAAGAAAAAATTAACAAAAAATCTATTCCTTTTCCATATATTCCTCATTTAAGTAATAAAATTTCACAAATTTTAAATCCACACGATATTAAAGTAGCCCACACCGCACAAAATCAAATTAAACAAATATATTCTAAATTAAAAAGTAAAACACCTCTTCTGCAAAAATCTCATGTTGTTTATAGTATACCCTGTAATAATTGTAATAAATCATATATAGGACAAACTTTTCAAAATTTAGAAGAAAGATTAAAAGCACACAAATATACCAGAACACAAACCACAGCACTAATAAAACATAAAAACAATGAGAATCATACTTTCAACTTTAATAGCACAAAAATTTTAGAAATAGAAAGAGATCAAAAACGCAGATAAATTTTAGAAATTTTACATATTCAAAAAAATTTAAATAAAGTCGTAAATGATAGAACAGATATCAAACATTTGAGTTAAATATACGCAGATTTAATTCTTCAATTTTTCTAAGGAACAACATAAATCAAAACAAAATAATTCAACAAACAAACTCTAACCATAACAACTCATCTTCTTGAACAAAATCTAAACATCTAGAATTTTCAATTTTTCTAAAAAGAAAGTATAGTTTAGAACATGTAATCTCCAAAATTACAAATAATGTCTTTTTAAAGATAACAATCAAATATTTTAAACCTATTTTGTACATTACGTGGGTTAAGGTTTCTGTGGTTCCCTTCCCATCTAATATCAACAGACCTGTCTTTTGATATTGGACTAAATAGCACGTAATTAATAACTGAAGACGGCCACAGCCGCAATGAGAAATTTTTGAAAAAAAGATAAATAGTACCCTATTCTTTGACTTTTCAAAATAAAAATAATTTGAACCTATTTCGAACATTACGTGGGTAAAGGTTTCTGTGGTTTCCCTTACCATCTAATAATAACAGATTTGAATGTTAATATTGGACTGAATAGCACGTAATAAATAACAAAGAACGGCCACAGTCGAAAAATTTTAGTGAAACATAGTAGTCTTTTTCTATTCAAATATTTTCAAATCAATAAATGTCAAAGAAATTTCAATTTTTTCAAAAGTTTTGATAAAGCTACGAATGTCGTGGCGAAACGTCAACTTTTTAATAAAATCGAGTTTTTTGAGATTCAACAAGCCTGTTTTTGCTAATAATCATCAAGAGATTATATATATATATATATATATATATATATATATATATATATATATATATATATATATATATATATATCTATATATATATATATCTATATATATAGATATATATATATATATATATATATATATATATATATATATATATATATATATATATATATATATATATATATATATCTTCTTCTTCTTCCAATGCGTATCCACTAAGACTAATGGATGTTTGCGATAACATTTTCCATTGCGTCTTTATTCCTTGCGGTGTGTATCAACGACTGTACGTCGTGTAGCCCTGTCCACTGTCTGATATTTCGCAGCCAAGGCATTTTTTTCCTGCCGATCCCTCTTCGGCCTTCGATCAAGCCTTCGATCAATAGATGCAAGAATTGGTATTTCGTGTTTCGCATTATATGCCCCAGATATGCCGTTTTTCTTTTCCTAATCAACTCAAACAGTTCACGTTGTCTGCTAACACGTCTTAGAACTTCTTCGTTTGTTAGTCTGGCCGTCCAAGGTATCTTCAGGATTCTGCGATACAGCCACATCTCGAAGGCCTCTAATTTGTTAATTGCAGTCGCCTTCAATGTCCAACCTTACATACCGTAAAGAAGCACCGACCAAACGTAGCATTTAATGAATCTGTGTCTTAGGTGAAGGTCAAAATCGGAACAGGTAAGCAGTCTTCGAAACCTTAGGAATACCTGTCGAGCCTGTTCAATGCGACATTTTATTTCCTTGTCTGATGTCCAGTCTTCGAAAAGCCAGATGCCCAAGTATTTAAACTTATCTACTGTTTCTATGAGCCTTGCGTTAAATGTTATGGTGGAGTTTTCAAATATATTTAGCTTTCTAGAGATAATCGTAATTTTTGTTTTTTTGTTGTTGATATTTAAGCCCATTGCTTTGCTCTGTTCTCCTAATTTGTTTACCAGTTGTTGTAGGTCATGTATGTTATCAGCGATTAAGACCGTATCGCCAGCAAAGTGGATATTGTTAATCCACACTCCATTAACCTTGACTCTCATCTCCACGTCCTCCAAATCCTCTTGGAATATTGCTTCCGAATATAAGTTGAATAGGAGTGGAGACAGCACACATCCCTGTCGTACCCCCCTTCTAATCTGTATGGCGTTGGACATATTACTGCCTAATTTGATTTGCGCTGTGTGGTTCCAATATAGGTTTTCAATGCATCTAATGTCCCTTTGGTCTATACCAAGCCTATTGAGGAGCTGCATCAATTTATGGTGTTGTACGCGATCAAATGCCTTTTCATAGTCTATGAAGCATAGACACACATCCTTTCTCTGATCATAGCGGTTTTGGACAAGCACTGTCTTTATAAAAAAGTGTGCTTCATCTTTGTACGTCCCATTAACAATTATATTCAATATGTCTTTGAGTTTGGTCGAATTTCCGGTAAAATGGAAGGCTGCCATGGTCGTCCCGATTTTCAAAAGTGGTAAAAAGAATGATGTTAAGAATTATCGTCCTATAAGTAAAATTTCGATCATGCCTAAACTACTGGAAAAACTAGTATACGAATATATTTTTGAATAAGTGAAAAACATAATAATTTCGGAGCAACACGGGTTTTTCCCAGGCCGATCCTTAGAAACAAATTTATTTATTTTTACCGAATTCGTGCACAGCAACATGGACAGACGAGTACAAGTTGATACTATCTATACCGACTTCAGCAAGGCTTTTGATAAAATCAGTCATAACATCTTGCTGAGCCGTCTGGCCGGAGTCGGTGTAGGTGGATGTCTTTTTAGATGGGTTGAATCTTACATCAAAAATCGCTCACAATTCGTCTCAATCCAGCGATTTTGCACAAAATCATTTGTTACTTCGTCTGGGGTACCCCAGGGGTCACATCTGGGACCTTTATTTTTCATTATTTATATTAATGAAATCAGGCATTGCTTCCGTCATTGTGATTTCCTGCTTTACGCGGATGACTTAAAGGTTTACACTTCTATAACTAACCCTGAAGATTGTGACAAGCTGCAGGATGACCTTGGCCGTCTTGCAGGTTTCTGCGATGAGAACTGTTTATTTCTAAATTTGGACAAGTGTATTTCTATGACTTTCACGCGAAACTTGAATCAGGTAAAACACATTTATTGCATAAGGGATGTAACTCTTCAGAAAGTCGCCTCTGCAAAAGATCTTGGGGTGATGTTCGATCCTAAACTCATTTTTGATCTACACATCGATTCCGTTGTTAACTCGTCTTCTAGGATACTGGGTTACATCCGTAGGAAGTGTGAGTCATTCAGAAATGTTAGATCGCTTTTATGTTTATTCAACTCTTTTGTCCTCAGTAAATTGATTTTTGCCAGCATAATCTGGAGCCCAAGACAGATGGTATACATAAACCGCCTGGAAAAGATTCAGAATAAATTTTTAAAATTTATTTCTTATAAAACCAATTATTTAATCTCCAATGGTGATTATTCCCTGGCGCGGGATCACTTTTGCATTATTTCTTTGTTTGATCGTAGAATTATTTCGGATGTGCTTTTCCTGTATAAGATCGTTAACAGTTTGATAAGCCACCCCGCTGTTCTCGCGCATATCTTTATAAATGTTCCCCAGAGGTCTCTAAGGGCTAGTGAGTTGTTTCACCTACCGCTGAGAAATACTTATTCGGCACAGAATTCGCCCCTCTGCCGTATAAATCGTTCTAGCAATAAAATACACAATAATATTGATTTTTTCTCAATGTCCCTTTCTGGGATAAAAAGTGCATTGAAGAGGCACATGGGTGACTTCTGAATTCTGATTTTTAATATCTAATTCAAGTTAATTTTAGTAATACTTACTGCTTTTTTTTTTTTTTTTGGTGTAATTTCTTAATTATTGTTGTAATTTCTTTTTTATTAGTGTAATATGTTTTGTAATTTGTGGATACTCTAGTGGGTATCTTTGTACCTGTCTGTATCCCCATGTTCGCAATAAATAAATAAATAAATAAAAATATTGCAACTATCGCTTCTCGTGTACCCAACCCCTGTCTAAACCCAAACTGCGAGTCGCCTATGTATATTATTTCACATTTCTTGTAAATTCTCTGGTATATGACTTTAAGGAATATTTTTAAAGTGTGGCTCATCAGGCTAATAAGTCTATTATCTTCACATTTTCTTGCATTGGTCTTCTTAGGCAGAGGGATAAAAGTAGAGCACAACCACTCTTTGGGGTAGTGACCTGTCTCATAGATAGTGTTAAATACTCTGTGCAGTGCTGTGGTGCCTCTTTCATCTAGGAGTTTGAGTATTTCTTAAGGAATTTCATCTGGGCCAGCCGCTTTGTTATTTTTTGACCTACGTATGGCGTTTTCAATCTCGCCTTTAGTGATCGATGGGCCGGTTAGAGAGTTATTGGTTTCAGCAGGGGGTCTGTCGTCGTCAAAAAGTTCTTCTATATACTTAACTTTCCCAGACATTGTTATTTTCTTTGCTGTCGAGGACTATCTGGTTGTTTTTATTTACTGTTATACTTGATCTCATTTTTCTATATATGCCAGCAGTCTCCTTCAGCTTTTTGTGCAGATTAAAATCATCGTGTTGATTTTGTAGCTGTTCTATTCCTGAGCATTCACGTTTCAGCCATTCGTTTTTTGCTATTCTAATCTTTGATCTTATTAGTCTTTGAATTTCTTTGTACATGTTATTGGCCGTCTTGTTCTTGCGCTTTCGACGTTCATCCATTAACAGCAGAATCTCATCCGTTATCCATTTTTGCTTTTTGTTCTTTGTCCTATATCCTAATCTGTTTTGCATTGAGTTCGTTGCAACGTTCATTACCTTTGTCCAAGATTGCGTCGGCTCTTCTCCAATATTCGATGTTATTGTTTGAATTTGTGTGTTTATCTCATTACACATCTCAGCTTTTATTATTGGATCCTTTAATTTTTCCAACGCCAACCGTCGCTGTGTAGTTGACTTTCTTTGACTTGACAAGGAAATTTTCAAGACGGCCACCAACAGTACAGGCTGTCCCATTTTCGGTGTCCTTACGGGGTAACTCACTTATTTTTAAAGATAGAAATTTGCGGTTTTCGCGAACGTTGGCTACTTTTTTGTGAATCTCACGATACCGTAAACAAAATTTTCATAGCTTGCTTCGTTTTTGAGATACAGGGCGAAGTTGAAAATATTGCATTTTGGTCCCTCTCCTGTATCACAGCTGTCTTTCAACTTATAAAAAAAGTAAGAACTGTTTTTTATACATTTTTTTAGGTAGAATCCATTGGCGTAGTCAGATTTTTGAAATGACCTGTCATTGTTTAGGTATAACCCAATGTTCTAATTTTTTAAACGGAACACTCTGTATATTTCCCATATTCAAATCACAAATGATTTGCTCTTTTCAAAAATATATCATACTTATATAAAATTCTTAGTATTAGCCCTGTATTTAGATAATTATATTTTTTTTTATGGCAAGTCAAGACAAATATCACTTCAATACATCGTTCGGCGCAATAAACGAAAATATCACTTCCAGATGTATAGCGTAAAATGAAAAGTTTTCATTAGAAAAATATTGTTTAATATACGTTATTAAACAATTTGACAAAACAATAAATTTAAACTAATGAAACACTATTTATCGACTATATACGCTCTGGACCTAATTAGTAGGTGGCTATGAAAGTGTAGAATATTTATAGTTCCTGTCAAAGTGTACAAATTTTTCCTACAATGGCGAATGATAATCCAGTATATCAAAACTACGAAAAATTAGATATGGTTGGGATATATTACCAAGTTGGTTTGAATCCAAATCAAGCCATGGACCTCTATTTTGAAAAGTATTTACTATTACTGTTACTGGGTGTCAGTTAGATAAAAAGGAATTTTAAGTTTCCTTTTACGGATCGTTTGAAAAGCCTAAGCCAGAAAGGTATAGAAAAGAAAATACCGAAAATGATGAAATTAGTGTCATCGCAAAGGTAGAAGAGAACAAAAATACTTGCAGAGAAATTGAAGATTCGGTTGGCATTCCAAGGGTTTCGAAGATATTTAAAAAATAAAAATATATATATATATATATATATATATATATATATATTTATATATATATATATATATATATATATATATATATATATATATATATATATATATATATATATATATATATATATATATATATATACCCCCTACATATCTCAAGCTATACATCATCTGCACCCGGGTGAAACTGAAGAGAGTATTGAGTTTTGTAGGTGGTATATTGTCCGATGAAAGCCATATAAGTAGCGCTGGCATTTTAAATCGAAATAATCATCTTTATTCATCAAATGAAAATGAGCACGTTACGGTGGTTCGTCAAAAACAAGGCAGATTCGGCTTTAATGTATCCTGTTTCAGTTTTGGAGGAAGATTAGCGCCTACCGCATTTTCGACGGTAACTTGAATCGCTAAAGATATTTGGAAATTTTGGATGATTTTCTGAACTACTTGACAAAATTCCGTTGGCTCAATATAGAAAAGGTTTATCCTAATGAAAGATTCCAAAACTAGTGGATCGGTAATAATGGTCCCATTAACTGGCAACCAAGGTTTCCTGACTTATCTATATTAGATTTCTTCATATGGGATGGGGCTACATAAAAAATAAAATGAAGCACACGCGGCACGAAAATCGAGATGCTCTGATGAATGCCACGAGAGAAGTTTTCAAATACTTAGGTATAAGACTTTTGTTTTAACTGTGGTCGATTAGTGCTATCCTCAGAAAATGTGTCTTCAACAGAATGGGCAACTTGAACAATATTTACGAAACATTTTCAACAGAAAAATAATAGAACTTTGTTTTGTAGCTGTATTACATATAATTTTCTATTTTTGTTATAATCATTATTAAATGTATCTCTGTTCAGTAACTTATATTGAATAATATTGTTTTGATGAATACTCTTCATTCTAACCTATATAAATGGAATTGATATTTTTGTTTACTGCGCCGAACGATCTATCAAAGTGATATTTGTCCTGACTTGCCATAAAAAAAAAGAAAATTATCTAAATACAGGGCTAATACTTAGAATTTCATATAAGTATTACATATTTTTGAAAAGCAAAAAGCATTTGTGTTTTGAATATGGAAAAATATACAGAGTGTTCCATTTAAAAAATTATAACATTGGGTTATACCTAAACAATGACAGCTCATTTCAAAAATCTGACAACGCCACTGGATTCGACGTAAAAAGTGTATAAAAAACATTTTTTATTTTTTCTATAAGTTATAAGACAGCTGTGATACAGGAGAGGGACCAAAATGGAATATTTTCAACTTCGCCCTGTATCTCAAAAACGAAGCAAGCTATAAAAATTTTGTTTACGGTATCGTGAGACCGTATGTATTTGTTATTTTCAGGCTTTTCCCTTGGCAGAATTGTAAAAGTCGATCACCCCTCTCATTCCTTTCTCCAAGACCATACGGTCCAACCACCTCTTCAACTCCTCCCTTACCTATTTTGGCATTGAAGTCACCCACAATTATGTTGATGTCGTGTTTTTTAGTTAATTTAAGCAGTTATTTGACTTCATCATAAAAATTTTCCACATCATGGTCCGGCGAATCCGCAGTCGGTGCATATACCTGTATTATATTAAGATCATATATATCATATATATATATATATATATATATATATATATTTATATATATATATATATATATATATAGATATATATAGATATATATATATATATATATATATATATATATATATATACATATATATATATATATATATATATATATATATATATATATATATATATATTTATATACTGGTACTGGAAAGTATTTTGAGTCTTTCTGTATGATTCTTGGTGAGGTCGTCTTCTGCTGACAACGTTTTGGCACCATCTCTCTTGCCTTTCTCACGTATACACCGCGATATTTGGTTTTATAGTGGTATTCCCACAGAGCTATAAAGCATTTCGTTTGCCTTAAAACTTAAATGCAATTGAGTTGTCTAAAAATTAAATTTTGAGATTTTTCAATTTGATCAAGACTATAATATTTCCATATACACCATCGTTCAGTGTCTTGCGTTCTTGAAACCTAGAATTTCATCGTATACATTTACAATTAATCACAATGTTTCAGATTGGCTGATCTAATGCACCAACATCGAGAGGAATTAGCAATTATTGAATCAATAGATTCTGGAGCAGTATACACATTAGCCTTAAAAACTCACGTGGGGATGAGTATCGAAACATGGAGATATTTTGCCGGTTGGTGTGACAAAATCCAAGGTTCCACAATTCCAGTTTCACATGCTAGACCGAACCGTAATCTCACAATCACCAAAAAAGAACCGATAGGGTAAGAAAGGCTTGAGATATCAGAAGCACGTTTTTGATTATTTCTTTGTCCGTTTTCAGTGTTGTTGGACTAATTACACCATGGAACTATCCTCTGATGATGCTTTCTTGGAAAATGGCCGCATGTTTGGCCGCTGGGAATACCGTAGTGATAAAACCAGCGCAAGTGAGTCCATTGACTGCTCTCAAGTTTGCGGAACTGTCAGTAAAAGCAGGAATTCCACCGGGTGTTATCAATGTCCTTCCTGGAACAGGTATGTAAGGTGTTAACTCGGCCATTGGTTCAATTATTTAAAGCGACGTCTTCTATTTGAAGACCACGAATAACAGACAATCAAAATACAAAATATTAATTCGATAGTATTGAAAGTATTGATTTTCTGGTTCATTGAAAATAATTGAAATGGAATATTTCCCTTTTCGAGTGAAAAAATGCAATTTCAATCGCTTATAGTACCTTAAAAAACCTATCAATATGTTATAAATTAAATAAGCATTAAAACACTGGTCATATGGTAAAATGTAATTGGGGGATTTATAGAGAGTACGAAGAAATATTGTGTCCTTTCAATTGTAGGACTTCGCGAAATGTAGATAGTCCGTTTTCTAAATGTTCCCTTAATCTTGTTTCAAAACTACTTCCGGTCTGGCCTATGTAAGAAGAATAACATTCTTCACAGTTCAATCTGAATATTCTAGACTTTTTAATTGAATCGAACTTTTATTTTTGAAGATCTGAAGATCATTCTCTACGAGCAGGAGACGGACGTGTAAGGAATGCTAACAAACTTTGGTTCTTTTTCATTACAGTTGACCCCATAAAATCTCTTAATATATATATATATATATATATATATATATATATATATATATATATATATATATATATATATATGTATATATATATATATATATTATATATATATATATATATATATATATATATATATATATATATATATATATATATATATATATATATATATATATATATATATAATTTAAAACCTACTTTTCGAGCCACAGCAGATTTTACAGCATGATCTTCAATGATGAAGTATCGAAGGTCGATCCAATGAAAAAATCAGGAATATACAGATTGGACCGTGAAGAATGTATTTCTGTTTACATAGGCTGGACCGAAAGAACTTTTAAAAACAGACAATCTATATTTCGCGAACTTGAAAGGACACAACATCTCTTCCTCTTTCTACATAACTGCGTAATGTAAAAAATTGAACTTCCTGAAAGCCATGGAAATAAATAGACTTAATAAATATCCCAATTACAATTTACATAATGACCAGCTAGACCTAAACCACTCAGCCCTGTTGAACCTCTGGTAACTTGAAAACGCAGCAAAATCACCAGGTAACAAACCGAGAAAATAATTTCAAATCAAATCATAAAAAACATACAAGTTGACCATGGTCAATTTACGTAATATATTACATAAAGTGGACAAGAAAAATTCTTCAATAAGAGAAAAAAAATTATCGAACAACTTTCCAAGAGTGCTGGTTATATGTTATCCTCGACGAGAAATCTACCTTCACGATCCAACGTGAATTATAGAAAACTTCAGGTCACCCCGACTCAAAATGTGCATATAGCCATTTCGGTCTTTTTAGATCTCATCAGTGCAGCTTATTTGACTCGGAGTGAACTAAAAAATTTCTAGTTATTTCCCAATATAAATCGCTGTCGGACTACCATCTGGATGGCAACCCATAGCGCCCTCCACCAAGGATATTGAAAACCAACAATTTACCGCTTCCTGACATGTGGCGTATATGTTTCCAAA
The DNA here is from genome assembly GCA_030704885.1 of Cynegetis impunctata. NCBI lineage: Eukaryota > Metazoa > Arthropoda > Insecta > Coleoptera > Coccinellidae > Cynegetis > Cynegetis impunctata. Next base: position 706,969 of record JARQZK010003644.1, read on the forward strand.
TCACACCAGCTCCCTTGAGAAGTTGTTCGATAATTTTTTTTAATTATTGAAGAATTTTCTTTGTCCTCTTTATGTGATATAAAATGATTTTAACATTTAAGTTTGAGTTTCTATATAATATGTATTCAATTACTTCTTGACAATGATGTAAAAGGCGACACTAGTCGACATAGTTTGTAGTTTTTAGACAAGTGTTTTAGTACCTACTTATTTAAATTATTAAATATCAACTACCACTGAGTTGTTTCATCTTCTATCGATTCTATCAATATGTATTACAAATGTAGCAATTTTTGGGTAGGTTCTGAAGCAGGGCATGCAATTGCCTCTCATCTAGATATAAGGAAACTTGGATTTACTGGAAGTACCGAGATAGGACAAGTTATCATGAAAACATGTGCTGAGTCAAACATGAAGAAAGTTTCTCTAGAATTAGGAGGAAAATCCCCTTTGGTGATTTTTGGTGACTGTGATTTGGACAAGGCTGTGAGACTGGTAAGGAAAGGGCAGCCCTTACGACATAATGGTTAAATTACTCTTCGATATTTTGAAATACAACAATATTTTCTAACACATGAACAATTTCTATCACTAACTAGAATAGTAGGCCAGATGTAATACAAAATTTCTTTGTAGGGAATGCAGAGTGTTTTCTTCAATAAGGGTGAAAATTGTATTGCAGCTGGAAGAATATTCGTTGAGGAAAAAGTACATGACGACTTTGTGAGACGTGTAGTGTCAGAAACTAGAAAGATTGCTATTGGAGATCCACTTAATAAATCAACTTCTCACGGTCCTCAAAACCATTTAGCTCACTTGAACAAGCTTCTGCAATTTGTTGAATTAGGTAAGTTTAGTGAGCTATAAGTAAAGTATGAGTCCTGGTGAATACTGATTTTTTTTCTGTAATAGGAGTCGAAGATGGCGCTGTATTAGAATATGGCGGAAAAAGACTGAATAGACCTGGATTCTTCTTCGAACCAACAATCTTCAGTCATGTAGAAGATAATATGAGAATAGCTAAGGAAGAATCATTCGGGCCCATAATGATAATCAGTAAATTTAGAAATGGGTAAGTACTCTTTGAAAGTAAATTCAAATTTTCCAGATGAATAAAATCGAGTATATATATTTTTCGAAATAACATTTTGAAGAGTTGTCGATGAATCTAAAATCCAAACTAAGATCAAATAGGTTTTCAATGTCTGTAACTTTTTCCCTCAATAGTTAAGCAATTATTTGAAATTTTTTTAATTCAAACCTCTATCAGCCTCACTACTTTTTTGAATTAGTGAACTAGATACAAGGGATATCTAGATATAGAGCTCTAAACACGAGAACAGTATTCCTATGCTTGACGAACTTGAGCCTTGTAAATCAGCAAATTTTGGCAATGGTGGAGCGTAGTTAAATTGTAGATAACGCAGATTTATAACAGATGTAGTTTATTGGTTTACTTAATTATTTCCTTTTCCATTACTAGTAACTGAGGATCAATAAATCATTTTGTGTGAAAGTTTTACACAAAATGCCCCATGTATGTTGAATTTTCGTAATTAATTATTGCACAAGTGCATCAAAATAACCGATAATTTTGCATGACAGCGTGTTGTCAAAAAGCTGCATGAGTTCATTTTCATTTTTGGAGAAAGAGCCCGACAACGAAGGTCCAAAATATGAAAATGACCGAATGCAGTTTTTTAAAGACAACACGGTGGAATGCGAAATTATCCGGTTATTTTGATGAGCGAGTGTAATTTTGGGGAATATATCCCGAATAAACTTTCAACTTGTCAAACTGACGTTAGTAATTCATAAATTCTCGTCTTGTCATCAATAACCGTAATATGAACTATACTACTATGCAATTATCGGTCTACAATGCAATTATCGCAGGGCTCTTTCGCTTTCTATAATGCAATTATCGCTGTAATTTTCGATAATTGCATTCCATATACAAGGGATTTTTGACAGGAGGGAAATATTCTACGAAACTGCGAGCGTCGTAGAAATCACGGAAGCAATTTACTCTTGCTTGTATGCATTATTTTAAGTTTTTTTATTTTTTTAGTGATATTGATGGTGTCATTAGAAGATCGAATGCCACAGAGTATGGACTCGCATCGGGAGTTTTTACTAAAGACATAAATAAAGCCTTGAAATTTGCAGAAAAAATCGATGCTGGTACAGTTTTCGTCAATACATACAACAAAACTGACGTGGCTGCTCCATTTGGAGGTTTCAAGCAATCTGGATTCGGCAAAGACCTTGGCGCAGAAGCATTGAATGAATATTTGAAGACTAAATGTATAACCATGGAGTATTAAGCGTTATTTAGATATAGCACCAACATCAACTAATTTTAAATTTTTTTATAAATGATTGCCATTAATCGATTTTGTTTTATTTATTTTCCAAAACACTGCGATGTTCGTTAAACTATGTGAAGTATAAAATTCCAACTTCAATAATTCCTCTATCCTCCACCCACAACATAAAGTGGAATAATAAAAACGCGACAAATAACTCCAACTCAAGAATGAATAGCACTTTCGATATCATTAGATCACATCAAGTCCTATACACTCGAGATGTACCTACTGAATTGTCAAATCTCTTCGTGTTCCCTGCTTATATTAATAACAGCTTTACCGCGGCTTGTACAGACTGCAGCGCTATCATCAAGAAAGATTATCCACCTCATCAGAAATTAAAAATCGGTGCATGCCAAATCCATATGTCTCTATGACTAATATAGACATATGCGTATGACTCACACTCACTGAAATTGTTTCCACTTCTGATCTTTGAGGTTGGTTACATTTCCTGCGAAAGATCAATGTTGGCGCTGCTATATTAATGAACCACTAATCGTTATTGATATGAGCAGGGAACAACAAGAGCTCTGAAATGTGGGTTCAATTAATGAAAGAGACAAAAATTTTTCACTGAATTACAGCAAAATGTCACATAATATTCATATTTCAAAGATATTTGCTAAAAGTCGTCGAGAATAGTTAACATTGCTAACCGTACCGAAAATAACTTAGGAAATCATACAAAAAATAATAAATCAAAATTTCACAAAAACAATAAATCGACAGTTTATGAAATTGATTGTGGTGATTGTGATAGGTTTTGCATTGGTAAAACTTTCAGATGCTCTCAGACCAGAATATCAGAACACAAGCGTAAACGTAGCTTTGTTAATCAATCTTCGGATTCACATTTTGCAAATCATTTAATCCAATAAAATCACACATTCAATTTTGACTTTGAAATAGTGAGTGCTGAAAGTAAGTAACTCAATTTTCTAGAATCATTACAGATAAATAAAAACAAGCATTCAGGTATCCACATATACTCAAGCCCCTTCTGAATCTTTTCAAAATTGCCGAACTACCTGACTAGCAGTTTAGAATGGGCTTTTCCTATTTCACTAATTATTTGTAACCATCCTTGTATTTACCTTTCCTACACAATATGTCATCTACTTATTTCTTGTATTCGATAAAACGGAGAAACATATTTAGTTTGCATTTAGCATCTGAAGAAGGTGAACCGAAAACGCACCGAAACGTGCCTCATGGGTTATTTTATTTAATAAATGTGTAAATTGTTATTATTAACCATCGTTTTAATATGTTCATTAATTTACATCAAGTATCGGCCCAATCAATCCAAAATACTCAATTGTTAGAAAAAATATTTCAAAACACTATAAAATTCACTAGTCTGAATCGTGTGAGGCCTAATGGTATATACATCATTGGATAGTAAGTAAGTAAGTAAGTACTTAAAGGGAAGCTCCTACCTGGAAACTGGGTTGGACATATGAGGATACTGAATCAACTGGATTCAAAACTCCTGGCAAAACCATCGGATGTTATGCCAACTATCTTCGATTTCGAAACGCACTTTGAAACGGTCATAGCTGACCGTCCTAGTGCAATAAGTTTTGTTAATCGTTCGGACAAAAAGTCTTCCATATGGTTTACCGATGGATCAAAAACATAGAGAGGCACTGGCATTGGGGTATATGGACCTAAACTGAGGGTCTCTAAATCCCTGGGAAGTGAACCCTCTATTCTACAGACCGAAATAATGGCTGTTTACGTATGCGCTCAGGAGTGCCTAAAAATGAACCTCAAAGGGGCGCATATCTACATCACCACGGACAGCCAGGCCACGCTGAGGTCCCTGGAATCACAAAGCCAGGGATCTCTACTGACATGGGAGTGCCGTAATACCATAAAGCAACTGGCCAGAGGCAATAAAGTGGTGACTCTACTGTGGGTGCCAGGGCACTGTGGTGTTGAAGGAAATGAAAAAGCCGATGAACTTGCAAAAAGTGCATCAAGGTTAACACCTGCTGGACCTGAGCCTTTCTGTGGTCTTGGAAAAGACCAATATAAGGCAGCGATTCAACAATGGGAGTTGGAAAATAGAGTAACCCTCTGGAGAAACACTCCTGGACTCACGCAGTCAAAGAAGTTCTTAAAGATTTCACAGGCCTATGCCAGAAGGCTCCTAAGGCTGTCACGAGCTGAGCTTCGGGTGATGGTTGGACTGCTGACAGGGCACTGTCGGTACAAGTACCATTTGTACCGTATGGGAAAGTCAGCAGATGATATTTGTAGGCTCTGTGGATCAGAAGCAGAAACAGCTGAACACATGGTATGCAAGTGTCCAGAGTTGGCAGGACTAAGAACCACCCATATGGGGAAACCTGTTCTGGATACCCATGAGGTAATGGCCAAGGCCCCCAAGGATGTTGTCGGGTTTATCAACACCATTGACGACCTCCTTGGGTTTCAATGAATGGGTAGGGTAGAGAACAAAAGACCTACATGGTCGCAGTTCCCGGAAGGCTAAGCGAGCCACAACTACCCCAGTCCAACAAAAAAAAAGTAAGTAAGTAAGAGTTTAATTAGCACTAAGGCTACTACAAAAAAAATACATATTTACATAAATTACACTATTTAATATTCTCATTCTTTATCGATTTTCTTGGAGGATTGCTTTCAGTTTTCTCTTGAACCATACTAGCGAAGTGGTCAATTTCAAGTTGGAAGGTAGTGAATTGAACTGTGAAATAGCCAAACCAAAGATAGAGTTATAACTTTTTGTTCCATGGTTTCTCATATGAAAGTCTTTGTTTGTTCTTGTTTCATGGCTTTGTACCTCACAATTCTGACTGACCAATTCTCCCATGTCATCAGAAACGAATCCCTACTGCACTTTTTTTAAATATTTCAAAACTTGGTACTTTAGAAGTTTTTCTATATTCAACCAGTCTAGTACTTTCAGTAAGTGTTTGATGGGTGTGTATTTGTTAGCTTTCAATATACTGCGCATGCTTCTGTTTTCCAAGATTTGCAATTGTCTTAGGTTATTCTTTGAAGAAAAATACAGCAAACTAGAACAGTATTGTAAATGTGGAAGAATCAAAGCATTATAGAGAATTATTCTTGACTTTCCATCCACATCACTATTATTTCTGGCCAAAAAGTTAGTTTTATAGGAAATTTTCAGAATTACATTTCGTATATGTTTTTTAAAGTTGAGCTTACGATCTATATTTATGCCTAAGTATTTAATGTCTTCAACTATTTCCATAATTTCATTTTCCACAATTATTATGTAATCTTGGTTACTATTCAGTTGTCTCCAAAATTTTTCTTTGCCAATCAACATTGCTTTAGTTTTTTTCGTGTTCAATTTTAGAACATTACTCTGCAGATAAATTGTAACTGCTTCCAGATCCTCATTTAACTTCAATAAAGCTTCCTCTATATTTGTCGCCGTTATGTATATCAATGTATCATCATCGAACATCTTTATTGAACAATATTTAAGAACTCTTGGTAGGTCATTAACATACAGTATGAAAAGCAATGGGCCCATTATACTACCTTGAGGTACACCTTTATAAGCATTTAATGATTTAGATTGAACATCATTTAAAACAGTTATTTGTGATCTATCTTGAAGGTAACTTCCTAACCATTCCAAGGCGTGCTGTACAATTCCGTATTTTTTCAGTTTTTCTAATAATATTACTCTATCTATAGTTTCGAAGGCCCTCCGAAGATCCAAGAATACCGCAACAACCACATCTTGTTTGTCAACACTCCCTCTCCATTCGTTCCATAAACTCAATATTGTAGTCTCCGTAGAGTGATTAGATCTAAAACCACTCTGACAGTTATGTAATATGCCGTTTTTCTCTACATGACTCGATAACTGGATATAAATTGCTCGTTCAAGGACTTTTTCTATCGCTGGTAGCATATTTATAGGTCTCGTATCACATTCTTTGGTTGAATTAGGAACTTTAGGTACAGGTATAACAGTAGAACATTTGATTGATTTTGGAGCATCAGAATATTCTATGGAGGCATTGACAAAATCTAGTATTGGAGTTTTCAGAACTGGAAATATTTCCTTCAACATTTTCATGTCTAAGTTTTCCGTAGAACATTTATTTTTGAATTTACTCTCAATAGTTTCTAGTTCTAGGGTCGTAATTTTTTAAAATCTGGCCAAGGTAGTTTTCGGTTCATACTCAAAATATTGTGGTTGATTCTTCGGTATAAGCTCTGTAATTTCGTCAATACTCATGTACATAATATTCATTTAATTTACTTGCAATTATTTGCTTGTCTAATTCAATAGTACCATTAAAATTCATCTGATTTATTGATCTGACTGTATATCCAGCTGTTGCCTGATTTAAAATTTTGCACATTTGCTTCGGATCTTTCTTGTATTTTAAAATCTCTTTCTCATAATACTTTTTTCTAATATTTCTGTTAATAGATGTAGCTTCATTTCTTTTTTTTTGAATGAGTTCCATCGTTCATCAGTTTGGTTTTCTTTAAAGTATTTATAAGCCTGATTACGTTCTCTACATATTGCTTTCACTTCGTCATTGAACCACGGAGTGTTTATTTCCCTTATAACTATTTTCTTCATCGGAGCAGTTTTGTTTAAAATTTTGTTCAGATTTTCTGTTATTTTATCTAGTATTTCAGATGCATTAGAGTTATCATATTGCCAATTTTCTTTCATTAGTTCTGTAGCAAGGAGTTGATAATCAATTTTACGAAAAATTTTTATTTTATTATCAACTTTTTGTTTATGTTCTGATATAATCTGCCAGCTATGATCACTAATTTTGGGAACATCAGTTACCACACATGTCATTGATTCATTGGTTGTAAATACCAAGTCAATAAGCGTTCGACTGTTCTTGGTTATTCTGGTCGGTTGTTGTACTATTTGTTTAAAACCCCATGATTCTGAAAGATTTCGTAACCTTTTTGACCGTGATTTATTCGAGTGTAACCAGTTAATATTAAAATCTCCCAGAATTAATGAGGCCTTATTTTGTCCAACCAATTCCTCACATTTCAAATCTAGAAATTTCAGAAAGTTCTCTATTTTTGTTTTTTGAGGGGAACTGTAAATACAGACAATGATGATTGACTTTGAGTTTTTTATGGAGATTTCAGCTGTGCTGGACCAAAAGTTAGATGTTGAAGCATATTCAAGTGAACTTACGCATTTTACATATTCTCTTATAAACATTAGAACACCACCAGTACTTCTCGTTTCACTATTGCATCTAAGTGTATTATACCCTGTTAACATTATTTCTTTATCCTCAATATTTGCAGTTACTCGAGCTTCTAAGAAACATAAAACAATAGGTTTACAAATTTTTACCATATCCATTATTTCATGCTTATGACTACAAAAACTTTGTGTGTTAACATGTATAATATCATATTTATTTTTAAGTTCATTTAATTCTCTTAGTTTTTTGACGGGGTCAGTATTTGTGGAATTCTGGACTTCCATTGTCTATAAAATATCTGAAACAAAAATAAAAGAAAGAAATTCGATTGGTAAATCGAAGGTAGATAAATATAATTATCTTTAGCCGAAAGTTCTTTTGAATTTACCATTGTGTACAGTAAGATCATTGACCTCTATCTCATATGTATGAGATAATGCATAAATTTTGATCCATCTTTAATTTTAGTGACGTTACAAGAGTCGTGTACATCAGATCACATTGGTCAGTATATTCAACTAGAAGTCGAGAATCAAAATAAGCAAAGCCTTCAGCGAAAAAAGAAAGTGTGTAGACCGATGTGATGATTGAGGGGGCATACCTGCAGTCATTTCCTGAAAAAACCTATAGTGTGCAATCAAACAGCCCGAGAGGAGGTTGTTCAGCAGTGATCTGAGATGCATGAGGGAGACTATTGGTTTCTTGAAGGAGCTTTGCAAGCAAAATGGGTCGGTGTTTGCCGCGGCAGAACTCAAAAACTTGAAATTTAAATACAAAAAAGCTATTATTGCAGCAAAAAAGAACCACAACGATAACAGGATTAATACATCCACTAATCCTATAAAAACAATGTGGCAAATAATTAATCAGTTCCGTTCAATAAACGATGGGGGTGAGGATCCAGCTCCAATCTCGCCACGAGAGTTTAATGATTATTTCATGACAGCTGCTGGCAAGTTGGTGAGTGATGTGGGGGTGACGAACACTGACCCTGTTCATTGTGTCACTGATCATAGATTGTCTTGTCCGACGTTCGTGTTTGCTGAGGTATCTTATATCGAGGTAAGGGATGTAATCAATAGTCTCAAAACTAAAAATTGTGACGTCCTTTCTTCAGATTTGCTCAGGCGCCAGACTATTTTCCCTTGATTAGGCGTCACCCTATTCGAACCTCCGCTCAGTAGTGGAAAGGTTCGAGCCCTAGTAGATTCAGATGGAGATAAAGGGGTTCAATCGTATTATATTAGCATGCTTTACACTATTCTACTAGAAGGAAAGTTAAAACACAATAACAGGTAAACTTCTCTATTGATAAATTATATACAATGATAGCGATGAAAGGCGGTGATATATGTAAAATCGCATACAAACGGTAAACAAGCGGTATCTATGTAGAATGAGAGAGAGGTGAGATGAGAGAGAGAGAGGGAGACAGGATGAGAGCGGAAGCGTGTGGTTAGTACTACAACTAAGAAGCGAGAATGCATAAGCGGTTTCGTGCATAAATATATAAATAACGGTCATACGACGTGATTAGATACTCAGTAGCGGGCTTAGCTATTACTGCGGTCCCGTGAGGGAATCGGAACGGATAATACGGTCTGGCACAGGTTACGCTCCGGCATCCGTTATTCTAAAGGCATTTCAGCGTGTTCTAACATAGATGCAATCACTACCCCAGCATCCGCTGCAAGCATTTATTGTATCTACCACAGCTATGCAGAGTTCTGTACCCAGTGTCCACTGCAACACAGAACACCACCGAGCTGGTCGTTAGACTCTGCTGTGCCCCCCCTAAGTTGGACGCAGGAAAGGTCTGACGGGAGTACAGGCACTACTCCAGCATCCGCTGCAAGTATTTCCTGCACCACTTTCAACTGCGAGGATAGATGTACCCAGTATCCACTGCAATACAGCCACCCTACCCAATTGATCGCCAGATGCCTTTCTATACGCTCTGTTTCTTCCGCCAGTGATCCCCAGCATCCGCTGCTAGACAACTGTCACAAGAAAACAGCGTACCTACGGTCAACCGGTATCGGATGCACCTCCCCTTCAACCAAATGCGGGCGCAGCGGTTTCGGCGCACAGATGGTTGATTTACCTGATTTGTCGTCTGACACTTCACTCACTGAACTAGTCACTACTAACTTCTATTTTATTCTGCTTGACCACAACTACACTATTCAACTTGACCCGCGGGATTGACTGTTCCGCCGTCCGCTCTCTCATACCTACTCTCCGCGCTCCCACTACCACGTTGCGCCCCCACCACTCATGCGCATGTAGCCGAAGCAATACGCTCATCGTCCGTCGCATGCAAGGTGCGCCGTTTGACTTCTGAACGATTGATTCGTTACATCCCCCTCTTACTTCGGAGAAAGAAAAAAAAAATTCTTTCTTAGACTTTTTTTTTCTTTCGCATAAAATCCCACTAAATTAACATACATTCTCAAAATCAAAATACATTCCTTAACTTAAATTCTTAACCTAAGTTGCAGTCCTGCCTGTCCTTCTCTTATTACTAAAGCACTGTATTAGGTGTTCACAAGTTGTTTGTTTTTCACCTCACGCACTTCACTTTGTGTCGAATGTGATTGTTCAACCCGCTCATCGTGTTGTGGTTTTACTTCTCCTTCGCTTTCTCGAGATCGTTTGCGACGTTGGCGACGTCTTTGTTTTGGGCACCTGCAATGTCGAGACTGAACACCTCTCCTACCGCAGCGGGAGCAAAAAATTAGCATCATTTCTGTACATCTATTTCTCTGGTGGCCATTTCTGCCGCATTTCCAGCAAGTATCGGGGCCCACAGAGATGTCTTCTACAGTGTTGATCTTTCCTTTGGCAGTGTTAACGATCTTCCGTTCGGATGGGTGGTCCTCGGTGTCGTTCTCGCTCCCCGAAACGTCCCAATCGCTCGCTAGCGACAGTGTCGGATCCTCGATGTCGCTCATGTCTGCTGCAAGAAGAAAAAAAAAACTAAAATACTGTACAGCTAATTTTGGTGTTGGTTCGGAACATTCCACACTTTATTGCATGCAGGGATACGGACGCGTCTTATCTGGCCGTCGGGAAACCGGAGTCTTTCGCGACACTCTTTATCCTTTTTAAAACCATCAGGTCGGTACTTTTGCAGACGACGCACAAATGACGGAGACCAATTGGTTGGCGAGGGGTGATCATGAAGATACTCTGCGACACTCCGGCTAACCGTTGGAAATTGTCTGGTTGACATCACTTTTCCTTCCGGAGTCGCTTCCGGTTGTGCTGCTTCCTTTGGTTCTAGCTCCATCATTTGTTCTAGTGCCTCGTCGATGGTTATAAGTTCTAGTTTGGCTGATTTTTCCCACAATTCAACAGCGCTGAGACGCGTCCAGGCGTCCGGCCTAAGGGTGAGTTCCACCAGGGTAGCCACTTCCTTTGGGACGTGGTGTTCTGGAACGTTATATGGTTGCTTGAGGGCCATAACCTGCCCTTTAACTACCTCTGGTGTCTCTCCTTGAAAAGGGTGTATTCCACCGGCCATCTCTAAAATCACTAGTCCCGTTGACCACAAGTCTACAGCCATCCCATAGGCTTCTCCCCTCCAAATTTCAGGCGCAATGTAGCTTGGCGTGCCGGCAAAATCTTCTGCAAAAGGTGAACCTGGAGTTGTACGGAAAGCGAGCCCAAAGTCTCTTAGTCGCACTTCCCCGTTTTTTACCAGCACATTTTCAGGTTTTATATCCCTATGGATAAGTCCGGTCGCATGGCAGTATTTTACTGCGGCCGACAATCCTTCTAAAAATTTCTTCAAAGTTTTTCCCCGGCACGGACCTTTTTCTTGAAGGTACCTCTCGAGATCACCGTCCATCCGCGGAAAGATGAACTGGTGTTTTCCCGGAGTTTCGAAGCACTCGAGAAGGCACAACACATTAACGTTATTTAACATTTTCAGTACCTCGTGCTCCCGAAAGCGTTCACCACGCGCACTCTTTACTGTTTTCACTGCCACCATTATTCCATCTGCCTTACGGGTGTACTCGCGCACTTCCCCGAAGTTTCCCTGTCCTAATATATGACCAGGAGTGTAGCTGTCACATAAACGACGACGCTGCCTGGCGGTGTCGGCTTTGACAAGGTCGAGGCGACGCTTGCGAGCCTCCCTAGCTTCTCTTGCGGATTCCGCTAAATTAATTGTTGGGGGCACTTCCGCTCCTCGTGGAGGTTCTCCGGGTAGTCTGCCTTTCCGCATGGTAAATTATCTATAACAAGGTTAGTCGTTGTAGGGTTTCAGATCTTTAATATGTATGTGTCGAACCCTTCTTCCGCTCTCATCCCTCAAATCATAGACTACCGGAGATATAACTCGCGTTACGGTAAAAGGGCCGGAATATTTCGGAGCGAGTTTTGCATTGAACCGGTCGATGGCTGAGGATAGGGGTCGATCTTTCCGCCATACCTTGTCTCCTATAGTGCATTTCCAATCTCGGCGGCGCAGGTTATAATGCTGACTCTGGTTATGGAAGGCGCGTGATAGCATGACTCGCACTAGCTCAAACGTTTCCCGTAGTTTGCTCAATTTCATTGTTTGGTTGTTTATTTCTTCTGGTTCAATTTCGGCGGGGTCTAACTCCCCTTCTGTCTTCTCATTTTGTTCATTTTCGACCGAGATGATGCCGGGGGTATTTAATTCACGCCCAAAGTTAAGAAAAGCTGGGGAGAAAGATGTGGTTTCTTGCTTGGCCGTGTTCATCGCGAAGGCTAATTCGAATAGTTTTTCATCCCATTTTCGCTGATTCTCGCCACAGAATTGAGCGATAAGTGTTTTGAATGTACGATTTGCCCTCTCCACTGCATTGGCTTGAGGGCTGTATGGTGGCGTGTAACGGATTCTTACATTCATTTCTTTCAAGAGACCTCGAAAATCTCTACAGACAAACTGTTTGCCGTTGTCACAAATGACTGTTTTGGGGCACCCAAATTTCATGAAAACCAGTTCGTACAGGGCCTTGCATACGGCAGGGCCAGTCGCTCTTCTTAATGGTCGAAATTCTATCCATTTTGTAAATTTATCCTGAGCCATAAATACGTAAGTATTGCCCTTGGAAGATCTCGGAAGCGGGCCTATCAAATCGACACACACTTTTTCCCAGGGTTCTGCAGGTATATTTGGTTGCATTTTACCGGGCGGCCGTTGTTGACTTACTTTATACTTTTGGCAGGATTTACACCTTCTAACGTACCTAGCTGCTTCGCGAAACATCCCTGGCCAGTAATATTTGTGTGCTAGTCGAGCAATGGTCTTTGAGATACCCATATGTCCGGCAAGTGCGTCATCATGGCATTCTTTGAGAGTCTGATTTCTTTGCTCCTTGGGGACGCACAATTTCCATGGATTAGACAGCTCCGGCTCGGAAAGGTTGGCTGCATCCCAAAAATGTCGAAAAAGCTTGCCATTTTGGATACAGTAATCCGGGTGTTCCTTCGGTTTACCCTCGACCTTAGCCATCTGATTTTTGTGCCAGTCACCACTGACGGCGGTGTCAGCTGAGCAAATTTCTTCGTTTAGTGTCGATTTAGGGTTCGGCGCGCGTGATAGGGCATCGGCAACCTTGTTCAAACTTCCTTTGCGGTATTGTATTTCGAAGTCGAACTGTTGTAAATACATGGCCCAGCGGGCTATTCTGCCGGCTGGTGACTTGATCGAGTGCAACCACCGTAAGGATTGATGATCTGTTATTACGGTAAAGTGGTAACCCTCTATGTACGGCCTCATTTTTTCGACTGCCCATACCACTGCCAGACACTCCTTTTCGGTTGCACAATAATTTTTCTCGGAAGTAGACAGCATTCGACTTGCATACGCAATGACTTGTTCGGCACCTTCGATATTTTGGGTTAACGTTGCCCCTATGCCATTGTCTGACGCATCGGTTTGAATGATAAACGGCTCGTTGAAGTTAGGACAGGCTAGTATAGGTGCTTGGGTCAACTTATTTTGCAGTTCCGCAAATGATTTAGCTTGTTTTTGCGTCCAGGACCACTTCTGCTTCTTCTTCAGTAGGCAAGTTAGTGGTCCTACTATCTCCGAGAATTTCGGAATAAACCTCCGATACCACGACGTCATCCCAAGAAAGCGCCGCAGTTCCCTAATCGTACGAGGTTCGGGAATGGCAAGAATTGCCGCAACTTTATCGGGATCTGTATGTATGCCCTTCGCGGAGATGACATGTCCAAGGTATTTCATTGAAGTTCTGCAGAACTGACACTTCTCTGGGTTGACCTGGAGATTGGCGGCACGCAGGCGTTGAAATACCTCCCTGAGGATTTGCAGATGCTCTTCAAATGTACCAGTTACAATCACTATATCATCAAGGTATACGAAAGCAAATGGTTCCAAATCATCACCAATCACCTGATCCAGCAGTCTCTGAAAAGTGGCAGGTGCCGAGTGGAGTCCAAATGCCATTACTTTAAAGTGGAATAAACCTCTTCCAGGGACTGTAAAAGCGGTGAGCTTGCGACTCTCTGTCGTAAGGGACACTTGCCAATATCCCTGTTTGAGGTCGAGCGTACTGATGTAACTTGCTCTCCGTAACTTATCCAAAATCTGCGAAATAAAAGGGATAGGGTAGGCATCCGTTTCGGAAACCTCGTTTAGTTTTCGGAAATCTACACAAAAACGGGGCCGACCATCCTTTCTCCGCACTATAACTACTGGCGAACTCCAAGAACTATCAGATGGTTCTATTATTTCCTCCTCTAGCATTCGGTCTACTTCTTGATTTATGACCTGCTGCATCTTTGGGTTCTGTGGCCTATAGCGTTGTTTTATCGGCGCAACGTTAGGCTTCAGCCTTATACAGTGTTGTACTTTCGTAGTGGTGCCCCTAATATTTTTAAACTTGGTCATCTCGTAGTCGAGAAATGCGTCCAGCTCGCTCACTTCTTCTGCGCTCAATTCGGACAATTTGCCGGCTTCCTCTACCGCATGCACCTCCTCCGACGCTTTAGCTTCCAGTAGTACTCCGTCCAAGTAGCTTTTACATGTTTGCAAATCGATACTTAAGGAATGGGCACGTAGAACATCCATTCCCAAAAGAAAATCAACAAGGAGGGTTGGTACATACAGTAGAATTACAGTAACTGTTTTCTTTCCTATTCTGAGATCTACTTTGTATAGGCGGTCGATAGGCACGGTTTTGCCATCGGCTACCCTGGCGGTCATATCTGTTGGTACATTTCCGACTATGCCAAGTTTCTGGCAATGATCAGCAGCCTCCTTACCCAAGAATGACCTGGATGCTCCAGTGTCGAGAAGGGCTCTGAAGTGTGTTCCTTCTAGGCCGACATTAATTATAGGACGGTTGTCGCCACCAGTGTCTACATGTCCTGAAGCCACATCTTGGCGGGGTTGTGTTGGCTTCGCTTTATCACAGCCCCGAATCAGTTTCCCGAACAACGACAGTCTCGAGAAAGAATATTTTCCCGTCCGCATCGTGAACAGAAAATCTTGCTCTGGTTTCGACATTGGCTGCGCATATGACCAGTTTGGCCGCACCTCCAACACACATTTTCAGTTTGAAATTTAACTCGCCGAACAACTGGTGACGTATTGACTGACTCAGTCAACCTGTCGGTGCTCCTTACTGTTTTGGAGGTTGCCACTGGGGGTGTTATTTCCGATCGGAGGGCGCCCCGATAGCATTCCGTTTCTGTCGTTCTGTTACTACCTAGAGGTTTTTTCGGGGTCTCTATGGTCAAGTGCTGTTCAGGTATTAGATTTCCACCTGACGGAGGAGGCTGGTATTGTTGTGCCTGCCAGTGAACCAGTTCGAACACTTTTCCTTTGGCAAGGAGCTCGTCACAATTCCTTGTTACTTGGAAGGCTAATGCTCGTTGCAGATGCGGAAGTAAGCCTCGTCGAATGATATTGATTTGTTGAGTTTCTGAAGGGCGGAGATCACGGAGCTTTCTGAAAAGATTCTGCATCCGAGTGATATACAGTACCAATTTCTCCTCTTTACCTTGTGTTCGCTTCTTGATCTCTTCTAGGAGTGTCTCTTCATAGTTCAAAGGCAAGAAGGCGTTCTTAAAATTTTCGGAAAAATCCTCCCAATCGGTAAATGTGCCCTTTCTGGACATATACCAATCTCGTGCGTCTCCATGTAATAGTTCGTAAATAGTTCGGAAAAGTGCGCTTGTCTGGACTCCTCGGGCTTCGGCTAGCTGTTCTACTTCCTCCAGAAATGTCATTCATCGGCTCGAAGTCTGTATAAATCCATTTGATTACAAATCTTCCGGTCCCTGCTCGGGCGCCAACTTTGTGACGTCCTTTCTTCGGATTTGCTCAGGCGCCAGACTATTTTCCCTTGATTAGGCGTCACCCTATTCGAACCTCCGCTCAGTAGTGGAAAGGTTCGAGCCCTAGTAGATTCAGATGGAGATAAAGGGGTTCAATCGTATTATATTAGCATGCTTTACACTTTTCTACTAGAAGGAAAGTTAAAACACAATTACAGGTAAACTTCTCTATTGATAAATTATATACAATGATAGCGATGAAAGGCGGTGATATATGTAAAATCGCATACAAACGGTAAACAAGCGGTATCTATGTAGAATGAGAGAGAGGTGAGATGAGAGAGAGAGAGACAGGATGAGAGCGGAAGCGTGTGGTTAGTACTACAACTAAGAAGCGAGAATGCATAAGCGGTTTCGTGCATAAATATATAAATAACGGTCATACGACGTGATTAGATACTCAGTAGCGGGCTTAGCTATTACTGCGGTCCCGTGAGGGAATCGGAACGGATAATACGGTCTGGCACAGGTTACGCTCCGGCATCCGTTATTCTAAAGGCATTTCAGCGTGTTCTAACATAGATGCAATCACTACCCCAGCATCCGCTGCAAGCATTTATTGTATCTACCACAGCTATGCAGAGTTCTGTACCAAGTGTCCACTGCAACACAGAACACCACCGAGCTGGTCGTTAGACTCTGCTGTGCCCCCCCTAAGTTGGACGCAGGAAAGGTCTGACGGGAGTACAGGCACTACTCCAGCATCCGCTGCAAGTATTTCCTGCACCACTTTCAACTGCGAGGATAGATGTACCCAGTATCCACTGCAATACAGCCACCCTACCCAATTGATCGCCAGATGCCTTTCTATACGCTCTGTTTCTTCCGCCAGTGATCCCCAGCATCCGCTGCTAGACAACTGTCACAAGAAAACAGCGTACCTACGGTCAACCGGTATCGGATGCACCTCCCCTTCAACCAAATGCGGGCGCAGCGGTTTCGGCGCACAGATGGTTAATTTACCTGATTTGTCGTCTGACACTTCACTCACTGAACTAGTCACTACTAACTTCTATTTTATTCTGCTTGACCACAACTACACTATTCAACTTGACCCGCGGGACTGACTGTTCCGCCGTCCGCTCTCTCATACCTACTCTCCGCGCTCCCACTACCACGTTGCGCCCCCACCACTCATGCGCATGTAGCCGAAGCAATACGCTCATCGTCCGTCGCATGCAAGGTGCGCCGTTTGACTTCTGAACGATTGATTCGTTACAAAATAGTAGAGATCTTTTGGGACTCAATGTCAAACTGATTAAGAATATCAAGAATATAATTTATATACCCCTAGCTAAATTAATATAAATTTATGTTTTAAAGAGAAGACCTTTCCATTAAGCCTGAAAAAAGCGAAGGTAATTCCAATATACAAAAAGAGTGACAGAACTTTGCCTTCAAACTATCGACCAATATCTCTTATGCCTATATACTCCAAAGTCCTAGAAAAATGTATGGCAAACAGAATAGCAGAGTTTTTTGAAGGTAATAACCTTTTCTCGGGAGACCAGTTTGGCTTTAGAAGGGGTAGGAGCACCTCTCTCGGCATTCTAAATCTTGTTTCATGCATAACTGAATCATTTGAGGGTCAGGGTTTCAATGCAACTAGTTTTTGTGACCTTAGCAGGGCCTTTGATTGTGTCACTGCCGATATTCTCCTGCGGAGACTCCATTTATATGGTTTTCATGATAGTAGCATCGAGCTGCTCCAGTTTTACTTGGAAATAGAACTCAGGTTGTTGAGGTGGGGGGAGTCTCATCTGGAGAGAGAGTGGTGGACTTAGGGGTACCACAGGGTTCAATTCTGGGACCTTTATTATTTCTTATTTATATTAATGATTTGCCATCAATTGTTGCCACTGCCACATTTACTCGCAGATGACTCGTCGATATCCTTTAATGGAAGTACTTTGGAGCAGGCCCTGAGGGATCTGGATGTGGCGCGGTCCAGGGCGGAGGATTGGTTCAGAGCAAACAAACTGCTGCTCAATGAGGATAAAACGCATGAAATGATTTTCCCATTGAGAGAGATGCCTAACTCAATTGAAAACAGAGCACAAATCAAATTTCTAGGTATTCAGATTGACAGCAAAGTGAAATCTGATGCTCACGTTGATTGCATTTCTGGAAAAATGCGTAGGGGTGTTTTTGCTCTTCGAGGATTGAGTTCCTGTGTCTCGTTGCAAGCTCTGAAATCTGCATATTTTGCATTAATTCACTCGGTACTCTCTTATGGGATTGTTGTATGGGGTCATTCGCCCCATGCGCAGAGAGTGTTTGTTCTTCAAAGGAGAGCAGTCAGACTTGTGGCGGGACTGAGGTATGGGGAGGACTGCAGAGGTGCCTTTCGCTCTTTCAATATTCTCACCTTTCCCTCGGTCTACATTCTTGAGAGTTTGTTACATGTTAAATTGCACGCGGATCAATTTAGGTTACGTAAAGATATGCACAATTACAATGTAAGGTGAAAGTGTGATCTGGATATAGAATTTCGTAGGTGAAACGGTGTCAGAGAGGTCCTGACATCATGGGGACAAAATATTTCGATAAACTCACTGAAAGTGTCAGGTCTCTGCCATTTGAAATTTTTAAGAGTCGAGTGAAGATATTTCTGCTGGGTAGGGCTTTATATTCAGTGAATGAGTTCTTGGCCTGTGATGGAAATATTTTGGCAAATTTGTAAATGCAATTGTCTGTTTTTTCTTGTTGATTTTATGTTTATACAATATACCCATTTTAAATGTAATATACAGTGACAATATTAAATCTTCAATTCAAACTTGCTTTTGCTTGTAGTTTTGTTATATTTTATTTTATGTAATTGTCTAACTTGTGTGATACTATTTTGTAATTGACATCAATAAACCATTCTATTTTATTCTATTCTATTCTATTTGAAAATTAAATGCTAATGAAGTGTTTCCAATAACACAAAATGGTTGGGGTAAACAAAGAAGAAGAAAAAACTTGGGGATACTGTAATAATTTAACATAATAGTGAGCTAGTGATCAAAAAGGATAAATGACGGTGAATAATTACGTGCTAATTCAGACCTTTTTCGTTAGTCTGTGATGGTTTTTGTACCTATAAATCCTATAACAATACCATTACATAATTCTACGCTCGATTGCTGGCAAGCATTTAATTAGCACTTAGTCATTAGCTATTGATAACGAACAAAACTTTAACTCAGTAAATGTTTAGGGTATGTAAGCTTTGGGCTCTGTAATTCCAAAAACCTAACTTAACCTTTGTGTTATTAGAAGCGCTCTATAAGCACTTAATTCTTAGATTATTACTATACCTGATTTCAATTTCTGGAAGACCTGATTTTCGCATTAAATTTTTTTTGAATAACGACTTTATTTTCGTTGCACAAGTGCATCAAAATAACCGATAATTTTGCATGACAGCGTGTTGTCAAAATTCTCAACAATTCGTTGCGTCGAAAATTCTAGAGCACCTAATTTTTAAACTTGGCACCTAATTATTACCTAAAAAGCCCCTAGTTTTGGTATTTTCTGAATGCAAATCCTTGAGTTTCGTTGCTAGCGAGACAGAACTATCATCGTCCGCCTCATGCATTCATTTTAATTCTTTTGATATGAACAGAATGAATTTGTTTCAAAGCTTACTTCATTGGACATAAGTAGGCAACACTAATGTCAGGTTCAGAGCATAATGGAAAGAGGCAGAATCTAGGTTAACTTTATATTAGAAGTTCTTCAATGAACATAGACAAAACAATTTATCATCGCTTTAGTAGTAGGATGGATGATGTTATATTTTACAATTAAAAATTGTTCTCGAATCACAATTCAATAATTAAAATTAATTGAATATGAAAGATTATTGTAAAAAATGAGTAAATATACTTTATGAGATGTTCAATGCTTCGTTCATATTTTCGCTATAACCGTGTAAAGTAGTTGAGTGAAATAGAATTTATTCAAATGTCTCCTTTTTATACGTTCTATGTTCCTATAACCATAAATCTACTTTTTTGTTATTAGCAATATTGATGAACTATTAATTGAATGGAGATTCATGAACTTAAGCAAACTATTATTTTATGCCAAACAAAAAACAGACAAATATGTACAGAATACCCTACGGCGTACGTTGGAAAAACCGGGCGAAATTTTGATTCTTGTTTTAGAGAACATATTTCTTCCGATAGAAGATCTGCGATATTCGAACACATTAAAACTATAAGGCATAAAATTACGACAGAAAATCTACATATTTGCAATGAAGGAACCACAATGAATCTGTTGGAAAGTTTGGAAATTAGTAAGCTTAGAAAAAACCCAGAACTCGAAATTGTAAATAACCATTTAGACCACAAATCTCCTCCACTCCTAAATCTTTAAGGGTTAGATATAAATAGTTTCACCTGCTATGTCTACATTTACTTGCCAATGATGTGATAGTTGAAACCCGTTGTGCCTGTATTTTAAATACATTGTGTGGAAATTGACGAAAACTATTTTAATTTCTGTTAACATCTTTGTAGTTAGAATACGACTACTTTGATAATCAAACTTAAAATACAGTTGAATAGTATATTGATACACACAATAGTATGAAAGGGTCTAGGGGAGACCGGGTACAAAAGTAACGGCGGGTAGAAAGTAACAAATGCTCTGTAGGTTCAAAGAATTGTCAAAACACCACTTAGCTGCTGTCAGGTGATAGCCAGTGGCGCCACCTTCAGTTGCATTCAATCGCCGCTCGCGCCACGCACTGTTAGATCGTGCCATAGGACCATACGTGATTTCACAAATCAAAAGTTAATTTTTTGACGTTTACTTATTTAATGTTTATGTAGTATTAAAGGGATGATATTTATCTGAATATTTGCATATTGATACTCGATTAGATTGATTTTACATTGCTTAAATTCGTTTTTGTCTAGCATGTTCCGTTTCAAGGTTATCTTTCTTGTTCTAACAAAAAGGCTGTAGGGTACAAAAGTAACTCAGCCCTATGGGTATATAAGTAACATGTTACTTTTGTCCCCGTGTTGATTTACTCTAAGTAAACTTTTTATGTGTGTGTGTTTATTTCAACAAAAATAACAACTAACATGTAAGTCTATCGAAAAGCGGCTCAAGAGCATTTTAATGATGGTGAAAAAATTAGAGCCATGGTAAAAAAAATTGAATGTCTGCCATGTTACATTGCATAGATATATAAAAAAATTAAGCTAGAAATACTAGCGCAGTTGTAGACAAGGAAAATAAATTTGACGACGAAGGTTGCTTCTACCTCGTTTGTTTAGAAAATTTTAGCAATAGTCGACTGACTGAATGAGCAAAGTTTACATTGTTTCGAATGCAAAATGTGGTCTCATATGTACTGAATGCGTCAATGAATTATGTGTGCCATAATTGCGAGTCTGAATAGAGAAAACTGACACTGAATTTTCCAATAAATATTTGTTTGATTAAATATGTCATATCATATTCACTACAAACCCCTTTGCCCTGTTACTTTCGACCCACAACGTGTTACTTTCGGCCTGCCAACGTGGTCGAAAGTAACAAATGACAAATTTTTTCAAAGTTTCTGTGATTCATGCAAAATACACAATAATAAGGTAATTTAAGATGCTAATGTATAGAACATGAACGGAATTTATGTATGGCTATATCAATTTCACCGAAATAATAACACCTAACGAGAAATCAAGGCGAAAGTACAAAATGTTACTTTTGTACCCGGTCTCCCCTATATGCATATTCAAAGGAAATAAATATTTCCATCCAGGTAGCAAATAAATAACATCAAATAAGAAAGCAGTCGCAATTGAATTGGGAAAATTCTGAAAAGTATAATATTGTAAATGTATACAAATAAATACCAACGAAGTACTTCTATATACTATCCAGTCAAGCGAGTAAAAAACGCCTTAAAAACAACTACAACAAACGCGATTAAAATTGCGAACCTATATACTCCCTGACTTAATTGTGGTGGGTGAAGTTTATGTAAAGGTAGGACCAATAATAAAACATGAGTTCGCACGACACGTGTCGATCATGCTGTCAGTATATTTTACCTTGTTGGAATCTGTATGTTGACTCAAAATATTGGATATACTATACTTTATTATTTCGACATATTTTTGTGAGAATACCACCAATTAATACAATTCTGATGCAAATGCTTTTATCAGCATTCTAAGATTATAGCGAAATTGTGATTTTTCAAATGTAGCTCTATCGATAACCTATTTGAAACCCAGATTATATTTCATAAAATGTAATATATTCCAAACTATGGAAGATAAATGATATTATTTCTTGGAGGAAGATAGAATGAAACTTTTGCACTTTCATACATATGTTTTTCGGAGAATAGATTAGCCTTGGTGAGAAATTAAATATTCACATAATCAATGATTAAGGCGTTGACATAGAGAACCATGTAAGTCACAGAAACCAAATTTTACATGAAAAACAAAAACACGTTTGTGAGTTGTTCAAACATTTTTCTATTTTTATTAAAAAGAGTATATAACACGTAAATGAGTAGTTAGTTATTTGAAGAGCAATTATGTGTATAAAATGAATATTTTTCATTTGAAAATTCAAGCATTGCCAATAAATTTTTTTCCTCGGTTCGTTGATCGAGGGTTAGGTCTTCAGAAGTGGAAGATACGGTCTAAGGACTGTCCCCTCTTGGAAATTTGTATGTCCTTCCATGGTTTCATGCCAGAGCATCAACCGCGTACCTGTATAAAGGGAAGATTATATTTTGTCACTTCGACCTGAGAGAGTGTTCTGATTTTCAAGGTGGTTGTATTCAGGAGATGATCGCATGCCTTAGCTACATCACGGAAATCACAGGACCTCATAGCAGTAACATTGAAAGGTTGTACATACTTTGAAGTTCTTATCATGTCTGCAACTTCTTCTGACACCATGGTTTTACACATTTTCTTCCTTTTTTCGATTATTTCAAAATCGCTGTCACACGATAAGAGTGCTCTAACACTTGAAATTTCCACTCAACTGATTCGAAATAGTTACTAGGTACCACCCCAACAAGTAACATAAGAACCCTGGTTTTCCAGCGTATCTTTTGAAAACTCGTGGTACAATTTTCTTCCTTCTGCTCTGTGATATAGAGTTTGCTATGTTAGTACTCCGAGTAACTCTGAGTGCAATGATATAGAAGTGCCTTCTTACCTATTTTAATGCAATAGCTTTCGTAGAATTTTGTCACGATGGTATTGTTATTAATCACTTTCACCGCAAAACTGAATATGAAAGTATTCTTTGCACTCGTAGAATGCAACAGAAAGAAGATAAAACTCTGATAAGTTATGTAACTCCAACATGGACTTACACTCCTCTGTGCGCCAAAGCGCCGTCACATTCCTCTAACGCCTTCTTTGAAGAACTACAGAAACTAATATCTTTCTCTCAACGACCTACCTGCTTCTCGACGCTATTTGCCTTGGTTCTTACTATGATATCCACGCAAAAAATATTTTCAGATTTTTGGTGGCTTCTCTATGTCAACTCCTCAATTATTTTTAGTATTACCAGTTATCATCTCAAAAATACCAAGATTTGCTAAACATGTTGATTTTGTTATAATTTTGTCATTGTAACGCATTTCTTAATGAAGAGGCAATTAGAACAACAAAATTTTGTGAAATTTCAAAAAATTGAATATAATGTGCTTCAGTTATTAAGTTAGTTCTTAATTTCCATACTAGACAATTGATAGAGCTACATCACATGCTTGTAAATAGTAACAAAGTCTCAATGACATCTTCAAACATCAAAAACTACATGAATAACTCAAACGTTAAACGAAGAAATAGAATTATTAAGAAATACTGGATATCAACGACTTATTTGTTTATATGTAACTAGACTATGTGGCGTTGACTATTGTAACTAGACATATTATATCTAACAAATAAACGCTAATATTTGAAATTAGCTTATTACTTGATGGTTGTCCAGCAACAGTCAACACACTCCACTCAACACTCATCACTTATTCATTCACGTGATTAAAATTGAAAACTACACTACTTCGAAGGGTTTCAGTCTTTTTAGCCTCCAAGCAAGTTCATTAGTATTCGCTAGAAAGAGCACCTCGACGTTCTCTTGGATTTTTATTCTTTCTTGAGGTTAGCCCGCAAATCCCTTAATCTCATCTTCGACCGTAGTCACTTTCAAGTTGCGATGGATATCTTTGTTGTGGATGTACAATGGTGCATTAACAATACTTCTCAGTATTTTATTTCAAAATGCTTGAATGACTTTTATGTTGGTTTTCTTAGTGCATCTCCAGAGTTGACAACTCTGAGTAACGTCCGCGGAGCCAATAAATTGGTTTGAATTTGAGATTCAGTGTCTGATTTTTCTTCATGTGTTTTCCATTGAAGTTTTGTATTTAAGGTCATGGCTAAGTACTTGACCTCGTTTGCATGTAGGATTGTCTGATTGCTGATTAGCACTGGTCTATAAAAGTTTGATGCGCCAATTTTTTTTGTGCAGTTGGCAACATTGTTGACTGCTGCCTGTAATTTGTTTACGACTGCCTGAATATCTCTATCAGAAGCGAGCAGAGAGGTCGTCAGCGAATGTTATCGTCACTACTCCTCACGTTGTGAGATGTCGTTGGCGTACAACAGATGAAGAACCGGACCAAGTGCACTGCCTTGGGGTACTCCAGCACAAATCTTCTTAAGTTTGGAATATTCTTCACTATGTTTGACTCAAAAGTGTCGATGAGTGATGTACGAACAAAGAATTTGACTCATTTGCTGTGGCAAATATTGTTGCAGTTTATATTCCAGCCCATCGTGCCACATACTATCGAATGCTTGGGCCACATCTAGTAATATCGTTGTACCGAACTTTTTTCCTTGAGCGCTCTTTCAATAACATCAGTGATTCGATGCACTTGGTCCATTGTTGAGCGTTTGTTACCAAACCAAACTGATGAAAGGGGAATCAACGACTTATAAAATATTTTTGTTTTGATAAAATCTCTCATTCAGTTATTTTTCGCTTTTCAGTGAATGTCTTCTTGTATAAAGCTTGTTTTAATTGATTTTTTTATGTAATTTTGAGCTCATTTATGAATAAAAGAATTATAATTGATTTTTTTTAGCATAAATATTGAGGTTTATACTATTAGTCAGCTAGAAGTGTCTACTGTAAAGCTTTAAAATAAATTTAACTCATTGAAAAAATTTATATTTATATAGAATGATGGCCTATTGACTCCTCGTCAATATTTGCACTAAACGGAATTTTCCATTATTGATAGTTTGATATAAATCATAAAGAATCACTAGTAATTTATCAGAGTTCAGAGGAGTTGTGTTACTGTTAGATGATGAATACAATCTAGTCAACTAATTACACTGATTACATAATGTTAACGAATCACTATTCGATTGAATAAAACAAGTTTTTCTTAGGAGGTTTTACTTTATTTTAATCAAAATTTTAAATTTCGAATGAGAACTACTAAGTACCTTCGCATTCATGAGTTTTCATACAAACTTTCTAACTATATGGAAATATTTTTTAGATTGAAGTTTAACCTTGCGAAGGGCGTTATTTTTATAGATTTTTCGTCGTATTTTCCTCGAAAATCAACAGTTGAGGAGTAGATTTAAAATTTGTCTTTTACCTCATATTATAAAGATATATATATATATATATATATATATATATATATATATATATATATATATATATATATATATATTTATATATTTATATATATATATAGATATATAAATATATATATATATATATATATATATATATATATAAATTCATGGTGACAATTTGAAAACGAGCAGCAGTCAATATTTCTTCAACTGATTGATACTATGAAAATTTGGCGAAACACAAAAAAAAATCAAGGACAGCTTTTTAGGTATTTGTTGTTATATTATGTGTGACCCCTTCGCCCTCAGGGCAACTACGACTAAAATTTCAACCCGAACTTATTTTCGAAATCCTTCTACAATTCCAGAAATGTATCTATTTAAAACTTTTTTCTTCAAAATTGCAGTACTGGTTGGGTTTCAAATATAACGGATTGCAAGTGACCCCATAGAAAGAAATCGAAAAGTGTCAGATCTGGTGATCTAGGTCCTCCATGAGCACCCTTGGCTTATTTATCAGATACAGTTTCTTCAAATTTATCTAGTCAAATTTGATTACAATCTAAAAATTCATGAGGTTAAGTACTGCCATTTTGAAGAAAAAAATATATTTAACTGATCTGAAATTTCGGGGGTAGGCGCCCTGGGGCCGAAGGAGTTGAATATATTAATAGCTTATGGCAAACTGTTTGCCATTAGCATCTGAAAAGGTGAAGTTCCACCGAAACGTGCGTCATGCGTTATTTCTTATAATAAAAGTGTAAATTGTTATTTTTAACCATTGTTTTAATTTGTTTATTAATTTACACCAAGTATCGGCCCAATCAATCCAAAACAATATTTCAACTATACTTCTCAACGTATTTTATATATTCAAGTTTTAATGTCCAAAATGACGTTTGCGGGCTCTAAAATAATCATCAATTTTTTTGTGAGCAAAGCCTTATTAATTAATTCAAAGACTATTTATATCTTAAAAATAACCATTTCATAAAAATTCATACAGTGTGTTCATAAATTCATAACAAAAGTGAAATTGAGAAAACTTTCAGAGGTCATAAGTTTATCTTATTCGGTAATAAAAATAAAAATAAAATTGTATAAGGTTGTATATATGTAACATTTTTAGTTTTTTAAATATTGCCAAATGAATAATTTGCGTAATTTCATTACAACTATTAAGTTTAAATACATCTAAGTATCTGTGACGGCAATGAAAATCAAAAAACTCTTATTATGACGCTGCAATCGATGCGTTTTTACGAAACGCTTTCGATGATCGATGGATAGTCAAGAATTGTCTGTTTTTTTGATACCACGCTCTCCAGATCTTTCTGTGCTTGTGTTTTTCATTTGGGGCACAATTTAAAATCGAGTATATCGTACAACTTCAATATTGTCATTATTACGGAGGGGTTTATTTCTTTTTAGTGCTTCAACACATCCAAATTCTTTAAATTTTTCAATAATTTATTTAACACATATTGTGATGGTTTCCATTTCTGAAAAAAGTTCATAAAATG
>JARQZK010003645.1:0-135000 GCA_030704885.1 Cynegetis impunctata
ACTGTCTGGACGAAGTGACCCACCTTTCGTATTATTCTCTAACCCATAATTCTTCTTATTCTCCTCGAAAATTATTCTATATATGGGAGAAGTACCTACTACCAAATGACAATTTTCAACGTTTCCGTTTCATGGGCGCCATTTTAGGTGGGGGGTATAACTTATAGAGGAATTCTAGGATATATTATATATATATATTATATATATATATATATATATATATATATATATATATATATATATATATATATATATATGTAAAACCCTGGCGCCCATCCCAGTGACCTGCTGAATTTGAGCAATTTCAGTCCATCAAGACGCTGTTTACGATTCATCGATCCCAAAAACTCCATGATAAAGTATAATTTTTTTGGTGAATTTTATTCAGTACATCCAAAAAATCTATTCTCTTTTTTCTTCAGCTTTTATTCATCCACTGCTAGACATAAGCCTCATTCAAATTTTTTAACATGTTTGATATCATCCAGCCATTTCTTTTGGGGTCTTCCAACACTTCTTTTCTTCAGTCGTGGTGTCCATTTTACGAGACGTATTGTCCACTTATTGGGGTCCTGCCTTGCCACATGTCCAGCCACCGCCACTTGAGCTCAGCCACACGTTCGATGATATCTTTTACTTTCGTCCTTCTTCGTATGCTGATCCCAAGCATGGCTCACTCCATGGCTCTTTGAGTTGTTCTAAGGCGTTCGGTAATTCTTAACGTCAAGGTTACAGTTTCCAGCCCATATGTAGACACGGGCAGGATGCATGTGTCATAGACTTTTCTTTTGAGACTCATAGGGATGTTTTTCGATATTCTCGAAAAAATCATACGATACAGAAAAACATACCCTTCGTTAAGCTCTTCTGCCCCATTACCTGTTCAACGGAATATATTCCATTAAGATTGGCAGATCCTAGAAGCCACATAGGGCAAGATTAGTAGTGTTTTTTTTTCGAAAACTAATAACTTTTCGCTAATCCTGGAATTCCGTTTATGATAAACATTTCCATTATTACGAATATCAATTGTAATATATGACTCTATTTCACCAAGAATCATTTAATAGCTCAGTAAATATAAGGTCGTCTTCGAATTATCTAATGTTTATTCATTTTAAATTTTACATGATATTCTCGCAGTAATGCGAATTCCAAGTAGTCCTTCATTAGAGACACCAATGATACAATATATTTGTCAACCATTTAGTATTCAATTCATGTTTCTATAAACTGAAATCGAGCAATATGATTATATATCCTGGTTAGGAAAATTAGCACCTGAACACAAGAATTTCAATTGGAAGCGAGTATATGCTGTAATGTTAATTGAAGTGAGTGTTTCTGTTTTGGACTTTATCACTCTGAATTTTGTCATCCACAATGGAAGGTTAATGTGATTTGAAATTCAATAGTGTCATAGTCATACAAAGAACGCAGAAAGGATAACTGAATAGTTTACATTCGAGTTGAATACAAGACAATCATTATGCGCATGCTGACGCAGTTTTCTAGGCTAATGAAAATTTATAACGCTTATACGTCACCTAGTGACGCTGGAAGCGTTGAAATAATTTTACTACAGAAGAAGATAAGAGATCAGAAAATATGTTTCAGGTTAACGTGTCCACAACTTGCTGAAACAAATGTGGTATATGCAGAATAAACTTAATTTTTTCTTTATACAGTTATGAATTCAGCTCGAAAAACTCACCATGGATACCTATTTCCCTCTTTTGTATTATGTGACATAGATAATTTGAATATTTTGATACGAAGTTTTTGATATGCAAAAATGTTTCAGAACTAATTTAATAGAAGCCTTCTGCAGTGAAATGTATAATGCTCGGGTTCTTTGCTCTGAAATATAGCAATCTTTTGTGCTAGGTGAAGTTGGAGGTTAACGTATGTGAAAGATTTCGATTAATTGAAGGTACATTTTCCCACTTTGAAAAACAGAGATTTACTTTCACATGACTTTCTGAAGATCCAAATGTAGAATTATCGTTTGTTTTTCGAAAACTTCTGCGTAAAAAGTTAGGTATCAGAATATCTCCATTTTGATAAGAAAGAAAGAAAGAAATATTTATTTAACATCGTTACATTGTACATGTTTGATGCAGGTCAATAAAAATTGTATATATCAATATAAATTCCCTAAAAGGGAAAAACTTACGAATCTTAAACGCTAAATAAAATATAATATATAATATGGCCGCATGGCCATTCACACATATTAATAAAACCTTATACGTAAAAACACTAAAGAATACTCAAAATAAATAAAAATAACTACCCCTACATTAAGGATGGTGCCTCCATATATTCTTTAAGCGAGTAAAAACAATTATCCAACAAAAACCGATTTAATCTTTTTTTAAACAATGTTACTATTAAACGTTTTATATTTGCACCAAGTTCATTATACAATTTAAAATCTAATGAGTTAAGTTGAGATCTGACCAATCTATGCCTTTGAAGTAAAAGAATTCCTGAAGATCTGGTTTTATATTCATGATTATAATCTAGTGGCGGAAGAGTGCCGGATACACGTCGAATCTCCATCAGCATATGGTAGATGAAAACGCAAGGTAGCGGCATTATACGATATTCAATAAAAAGTGGTCTACAAGAAATCGTAGGTCCAACACCTTCACTTATTCTAAGTGCCTGCTTTTGGATCTTAAATACTCTTTCAGCCATTGAAGACCTACCCCATAAAAATTGCTCCATAATTAAAGAATAGAATGAATATTTGCAAAGTAAACTGTCCTCAATATATCAACTGCAAAAGTTTTTTAAAGTTGTCTTAAAAGAAAAATCTGTTTGCTTAGTCTTAAACATATCTCCACAATATGAGAATGCCACTTTAAACCACTGTCAATAGCTAAACCAAGTAACCAAGCATTTTAACATCAGCAATTGGTTCACAGTTTTGGGCAAAGCTAAATTTTATTATCTGCGTTTTATTTGCAATTCAATTTGAGACAATTTGATGTAAACCATCTTTCGGCAGCTGCCACAGTCACAGCAATATTCGAGTTTATCTCATCATCCGATTTGCCTGGAATAAGTGTGTAGTAGATAATGAAGTAACTGAGAAACACGTCCTGAATATGTTTCAAACTGGCTAATTCATTTCAGTTTTCAACAACTTGTCTAAATACCACCAGAATCAGTCAGTAATATCCGCTGACCTCTAGACTAGGGTCATAACTCGAGAGGTTATAATTAACTAGTATGTTCACATTTAGTCTTTGTTTTTATATATATATATATATATATATATATATATATATATATATATATATATATATATATATATATATTATCATAACTGTATCAGTGGTGATTCAACTTGCAATGAAATTTATCTTCTGTAAGAGCTCCACAAATCCATCAGGATTTTTTGGGCGTATTGTTCTTCAGATTGAATTATTAAAGAAGTGAAATTGTTGAGAAAAGCATCTGAATATTATTCATTGCGAATATCTTTCACCTCTTTGTTTTCGTAATCAATAATTACAATTGCTTTGAAATGAATCATATTTTATCGTAATAATCATATAACTAAAATTGTAAAACATAGGATATGAATGAGGTCGATAATTCAATACCAAATGAACAACTTTCAATGATTCAAAGAAACTCAACTTCGTCATGACTGTGCTCGAAATCCAAGCTATACAGACCTGAACCCACCATGCTCGTTTAAAAAACGAGCATGGTGGGTTCAAGTCCCACGATGCTCTTGGGTGTTCTTAATGTCCCATAAGATTTATTGGTTCAATCAAGACGTAGGTATAGATGTGTTTAGTAATGATGCAGTTTGAAGCTCATTGACTGCTTGGAAAATGCATTTGAATGTATTCACCTTGTGAGATAAAATAAGGTATAAAATCCACACTTCAAATACACTCAAACTTATATTATGCATCTTTCTGTGTTTTATTATTTATTGAGTATGCTCTGAAGTTATTTCTATACCACTGTGAATAACTTAGTGCAAATATTCATTTCCACAACCCTTTACGTTTTCATTATAGGTAAAATGGTTTTGCAGGTTAGATAATTCAATTCACAGGCTATACTGACTTACGTCAGTTGTCATTGTGGTGGTCATTTCAATTAATTTGATCTTTTAAGTTGGTCTCCACTAAGTTATGATATTGTTCTTTTGATGCAGAGTTTGAGTGAAGTTGTAAAGTTTTGTCTATGTCTTCCCAATAGTGTAATCAACTTAGGAAATCGGTTTTTACTCGTATTTTTCCCGAAAATAATATTGGAGCGTATCGAAAGTCAACAGTCAGGTGCTTGAGTAGTTATTTATCCATTTTAGACCTCCTGTACTACGATTTTCGAGATTTTTTTTCTTGTCTTGTCTATACACACACACACAGACACACACACACACATATATATATATATATATATATATATATATATATATATATATATATATATATATATATATATATATATATATATATATATATATATATATATATATTCCCGGTACATATTGGCATCTCCAGCGGCTCCCAAATTCTTGTTTTTTCGTGGTTTTTGAGTATTAGTACGTGGATTGGGCTCATAATAATATATGATCCTTTGTGGGTTTTAGCTGTTTTTCCCATCAGCTCTGCACTTTGCGGGTACTATTCCGTTCGGACTACATTAAAGTAACATTGTTTTTAAAATTTACCCTTTACTTACTAAAAATTTAATTTCGACAAAAATATAAATTTTTTTCATTCGTACAAAAGAATATTTATTTTCAGTTTACCTGAAAAATATCATAGATTTGGAAAAATTTCACTTGATATTATGAATTCCATTTATTGATTGAGTAAAACTATTTTCAGAAACTCTACCCGATGCTCTGAAGAGAGGATGTGATAAATGTAATCCGAAACAGAAAGAAGTTGCGGAAAAAGTAGTGAGACACTTGAGTCAAAAAAGGCCGAAGGACTGGGAAAAGCTTGTAAATAAGTACGATCCTCAAGGCCTTTACAGAAAGAAGTTCGAAGAATTCAGAGTGCAAGCTGAAAAAAATGGAAAAGCGAAGCCTTGAAGTAAAAATCAGTTAATTTGAAGAAATTGTACAATTAACTATCTATTATAAAATAAGTATTTCGAGTGATTGAAATTTGTTAAACAGACTGACATTTAAATTTTTGTTGTAAATCTGTTCAATTTTACGATTTGATAAGTACAGCTTTGAATAGTAAAATGTTTAATTTGTTTTATTTCTGAAATATTTAATGGGTCAGTGATTTATAAAAAAAACTCATCTATTTTATATTAGCTCATTGTGAGAACATGCAGCATTCCAGATATATTACTGAATAATCTTTAAAACAATTATTTTTGATTACTTCAGGTAGGTATGTTGATTTCAAGAATACTCTCAGACATTTAAAATTATGCGAATAATTGTTAAATTTTGCCATTGAATAAAGTACAATTATTCACAATAAGATGTTTCATTTCTCCTGTTTCTGAGACATTTCTTAAGGTCATTGATTTAGGGGAGGAATTCGCAATTAATTTCATAGTAGATAATTGTGACAACATGTAGGATTTCAGTTTTATTACTGAATATTGTACAATATTGTACAACAATTATTTTGAATTCGAGAATAATGACTAAAGTAATTTGGTTTTTGCAAATTTGTTCAATTTAACGATTGAATAAGTACAGTTTTGGACACTAAAATGTTCCATTTCTAATTTTAGAATGATTGGGCCGATACTTGGTGTAAATTAATAGACATATTAAAACAATGGTTAATAATAACAATTTACACATTTATTAAAAGAAATAACGCATGACGCACGTTTCGGTGGAACTTCACCTTCTTCAGATGCTATTGGCAAACTAACTATATTTCTCTATTATATCGAAAACAATAAATAAAGAGATGACAAATTGTGTAGAAGGGGTAAATAGGTAGATGGTTACAAATAATTATTAGAAGAGGAAAAACCAATTCTGAACTGCTGGTCAGGTAGTTCGGTAATTTTTTGGCTATTCAATAGAAGCCTTTTGGCATCGGCATTTAGAATAGTTTCAGTGAAAAAAATAATTTTCAGCAATTTTGGCACTTACTTCCTTTTCAATGTCAACGCCTCAAATATTCATAACATCTCATACCAAGCTTTTTTACAATAAAATAAATTATTTCCTACTGAAAAGTAGGTTTGCTATTGAAGCCTGATATTTTCGAATTTTTTAAACTATAATCGATTTTCGTCGTCCACAGACTCAAAAGGGAATCAAAAGTAATAATAATAAGGAGAATCGATTTTTAGTACTACCTTATTTATTTATTTATTTGGAAACGGCATACAGACAGGTATGACACCCATAATAGCATTCACAGAATGAAAAAGAAAAAAAAATGCATCGCATCTTGCATATAGAACTAAACTTATGTCAATACAATAACAAATAATACTGATAATTAATTCAATAATGAGTAATAAGTTATTCAACGATACTCTAAACTAATTAAAATAATTTTCCCAATCCAGATTACTCTGGGGACAAACAGATTCAATAATTAATAAATAAGTACCTATAAGGCCAAAATAAACAACAAACATAATATACTATAACGGGTGTAAATGAGTGATGGGCCACCCCTATAACTCTTTAATGGATTCTTCGATTTTATTGAAATTTGGGTGGTTTATCTCAGACATAATTTTGAATTTTCTCACATACAAAATCAGTATGGCCGACTTCCGGTTTCACAGAAAACGATATAAAAATTAAAAATTCAAATAGAACACCCTATATATTTTTATATATTTTAATTCTGAGGGTTCAAATACATACATTCCATCTGTCAAATGTCAATTCTAGCGCCGTTTCAATTTTGTTTTTCATTTTGTTTTTTCTTATCGTAGATGACTGCGACGTCATCTTAATCATAGATAATTGATTCAAAATATCGCCCAAAGTAATAATTGTTCCAAAAATTCATTTTCGTGAAGTTTGTTAACGATTAAATTCTTTTTCGAACCAAAACTCAGTTTTTTAAATAGAAACATACATGGGCCACCCTGTATATCAAAAAGCTCCTTCAAATTCCTTCAAAATGATTCACACATCAGTTTTCTCAATTCCTAAATAACGAAGTAATTATTAAAAATCTTATTCTTATTAGTTCCCTTTGCTCCTGAGACCAACCCTGTTTACGAAATATGAAAATTTTTACGGACGGAATGTTTGTATTTGAAGCCTCAGAATTAAAATATGTAAAAATATATAGAGTGTTCCATTTGAATTTTTAATTTTTATATCGTTTTCTGTGAAACCGGAAGTCAGCCATATTGATTTTGTATGTGAAAACACTCAAAATTATGTCTGAGATAAACCACCCAAATTCCAATAAAATCGAAGAAACCATTAAAAAGTTATAGGGGTGGCCCATCACTCATTTACACCCGGTATACTACCTAAGTAGAAATGATTGAACCAAAGCCATTAAAAATGATTGATGATGACAGCTCAAGGTCATAAATCATGGCCGGTCTATTGTTTGGGGACAGGTGTTCCTATTGTCATTGACCCAAAGCCATTAAATCACGACGGGGGGTGCCAGGTCTTTTGTTCCTATTGTTTCTATTGTTTGGGCAGGTGTTCAGGACAGGACCGTATTAACTAATGATTGAGGATCGTGAGAATTGAATTTTTTTTCACAAATTTAGACCAAAATTCGTAAATCGTATGAAATCCACCCCTGACATTAGATATGGGTGCAGGCAATATTTCTAAGAAAACACACACACAAAAGGTTGACGCGAATATCTCTGCACAAAAGCGGGTGGCAGTTCTTTTGTTCCTATTGTTCCTATTGTTAGACCAGGTCTTTTGTTAGGGCAGGTGTTCGGGACAGGACCGTATTAACTAATGATTGATGGAGTTGAATATTTTTTCAAATTTAGACCAAAATTCGTAAATCGTAAGAAATACACCCCTGACATTAGTTATTTGACATGGCCAGGTATTTCTAAGAAAACACACAAAAGGTTGACGCGAATATCTCTTCACAAAAGCGGGTGGCAGGTCTTTTGTTCCTATTGTTTCTATTGTTTGGGCAGGTGTTCGAGACAGGACCGTATTAACTAATGATTGATGGTCGTGAGAATTGAATTTTTCTTCACAAATTTAGACCAAAATTCGTAAATCGTATGAAATCCACCCCTGACATTAGTTATTCAACGGGTGCAGGTATTTCTAAGAAAACACACACAAACGGTGGAATAATACCACAAAACTTGGAGGGGGTAAGGGCTTAAAAATAGCTCACTGCAAACAAATAGGCAGTTATTCTTCAATATCTACCAGCAGTTAAATACCATGTACAGTAAAAACGAGACTGTTCGATCGCAAAGATGGCCGTCGAAATCGGAGAAATCAAGGAAAGCAGTGCAAGAAACGAGAACTCAGAAGAAATACACCACCGGCTACCACTACACGCCGCAAACGTCATCAATACATGGTAATTACAGTTCAACAAACATGGTTCCTTATCCTGAAGATGTGTACCACAACACCGTAAATCGTAGGATGGAGCGTGAGATGCATCGGCTCGTTAGTGAAGACATATACAATTTGAATGTCTCAGGCAGTAAATATGTAAGCATTGGTCTGGATCCTTTCAATGATTTTCAATGTTTACTTAGAATATGTCGACATGGTTATCTTGATTTCATTTCATTCACGAAAAAAGAAGTAGATGAACTTACTGTTAAAATGCCAGGGATACTGAAGGAGTTAGCGAAAAACAGTGAAATTGAAGTATATCTGGATACAATTGGATTATATTCACTGTATTCTACATGTAACAACGTGTTGATATTCAAGGAAAGTAACTTCCCAAAACTTTTTTTGGCTGTTGATTCTTTAAAATTTTTTGCAGCAGGCATGAATCTCTTTGTACGGAAGATGGATGAAAAAATTGAAAGTGACGATGCTATTACCAGGTATTGCACAATTGATTATTTCGCAGATTTCATTCTCACTGAAATGCGTAAGCAACATTTACGTGTAATCGATATACAAACTTGTGCTGAATTCATAAAATTGAGTTACAATGACTCACCCCATATGTATGAATTGCTTGTAAAATATTATTACAATATTGAGAATATTGTATTGGATAGTGTAAGCTGGTAGATATGTTATTGTATATAAATATGATTAAATGTATGATATTATATAAAAATAAACTTAATCAGATAATTTATTTATCTAATTACAAACCTTCTTTATTTGAAACTAAATTATTAAAAAAATGTAATTTGAACCATTCGTTTACATGCATTATAACAGGTCTCTCATACTAGAGGTAAAAAGAGTACATATATAAATTTTTAAAAAACCTAAATCCCATGTGTGATAAATCAGTTGTAAATATCGTATATTATTACGATGAATGACTGACAGTTTTTGAATAAGAAAAACTTTTCATATGAAATATAGACAAAACCTCCTAGTGTTTAAAAATTATGATACTAATACGATCAATATTATATAAATAAATTGATAGGAAGTTAAGTATTATGTATTTAATTCAACTTAGATTATAAATTATAACCCATACTTTGTATGAAGTAGTAATAAAGTTAAATTATTAATTCATTCTATTATTCTACATTGAAAATTTAATAATTTTATAATTGTATGCATACTTTTAAACACTCACATACCTTGCCATGCCAAAAAAAAGCCCACACTCATCTATACTAAACGGATAAAATTGTTATTGAATATATGATTCATGCATTCATTGTATGATTTGTCCATGCATTCAATTTGGTGAACATCGAAATTAAATAACTTATGCTATTTTTATAAGATTCATGAAATTTCTCATGAATATCATCTGGAATATTTAATTTTTTTGTTCACCAAATTGAATGCATGGACAAATCATGCAATGAATGCATGAATCATATATTCAATAACAATTTTATCCGTTTAGTATAGATGAGTGTGGGCTTTTTTTTGGTATGGCAAGGTATGTGATTGTTTAAAAGTATGCATACAATTATAAAATTATTAAATTTTCAATGTAGAATAATAGAATGAATTAATAATTTAACTTTATTACTACTTCATACAAAGTATGGGTTATAATTTATAATCTAAGTTGAATTAAATACATAATACTTAACTTCCTATCAATTTATTTATATAATATTGATCGTATTAGTATCATAATTTTTAAACACTAGGAGGTTTTGTCTATATTTCATATGAAAAGTTTTTCTTATTCAAAAACTGTCAGTCATTCATCGTAATAATATACGATATTCACAACTGATTTATCACACATGGGATTTAGGTTTTTTAAAAATTTATATGTGTACTCTTTTTACCTCTAGTATGAGAGACCTGTTATAATGCATGTAAACGAATGGTTCAAATTACATTTTTTTAATAATTTAGTTTCAAATAAAGAAGGTTTGTAATTAGATAAATAAATTTTCTGATTAAGTTTATTTTTATTTAATATCATATATTTAATCATATTTATATACAATAACATATCTACCAGCTTACACTATCCAATACAATATTCTCAATATTGTAATAATATTTTACAAGCAATTCATACATATGGGGTGAGTCATTGTAACTCAATTTTATGAATTCAGCACAAGTTTGTATATCGATTACACGTAAATGTTGCTTACGCATTTCAGTGAGAATGAAATCTGCGAAATAATCGATTGTGCAATACCTGGTAATAGCATCGTCACTTTCAATTTTTTCATCCATCTTCCGTACAAAGAGATTCATGCCTGCTGCAAAAGTTTTTAAAGAATCAACAGCCAAAAAAAGTTTTGGGAAGTTACTTTCCTTGAATATCAACACGTTGTTACATGTAGAATACAGTGAATATAATCCAATTGTATCCAGATATACTTCAATTTCACTGTTTTTCGCTAACTCCTTCAGTATCCCTGGCATTTTAACAGTAAGTTCATCTACTTCTTTTTTCGTGAATGAAATGAAATCAAGATAACCATGTCGACATATTCTAAGTAAACATTGAAAATCATTGAAAGGATCCAGACCAATGCTTACATATTTACTGCCTGAGACATTCAAATTGTATATGTCTTCACTCACGAGCCGATGCATCTCACGCTCCATCCTACGATTTACGGTGTTGTGGTACACATCTTCAGGATAAGGAACCATGTTTGTTGAACTGTAATTACCATCTATTGATGACGTTTGCGGCGTGTAGTGGTAGCCGGTGGTGTATTTCTTCTGAGTTCTCGTTTCTTGCACTGCTTTCCTTGATTTCTCCGATTTCGACGGCCATCTTTGCGATCGAACCGTCTCGTTTTTACTGTACATGGTATTTAACTGCTGGTAGATATTGAAGAATAACTGCCTATTTGTTTGCAGTGAGCTATTTTTAAGCCCTTACCCCCTCCAAGTTTTGTGGTATTATTCCACCGTTTTTGTGTGTTTTCTTAGAAATACCTGCACCCGTTGAATAACTAATGTCAGGGGTGGATTTCATACGATTTACGAATTTTGGTCTAAATTTGTGAAGAAAAATTCAATTCTCACGACCATCAATCATTAGTTAATACGGTCCTGTCTCGAACACCTGCCCAAACAATAGAAACAATAGGAACAAAAGACCTGCCACCCGCTTTTGTGAAGAGATATTCGCGTCAACCTTTTGTGTGTTTTCTTAGAAATACCTGGCCATGTCGAATAACTAATGTCAGGGGTGTATTTCTTACGATTTACGAATTTTGGTCTAAATTTGAAAAAATATTCAACTCCATCAATCATTAGTTAATACGGTCCTGTCCCGAACACCTGCCCTAACAAAAGACCTGGTCTAACAATAGGAACAATAGGAACAAAAGAACTGCCACCCGCTTTTGTGCAGAGATATTCGCGTCAACCTTTTGTGTGTGTGTTTTCTTAGAAATATTACCTGCACCCATATCTAATGCCAGGGGTGGATTTCATACGATTTACGAATTTTGGTCTGAATTTGTGAAAAAAAATTCAATTCTCACGATCCTCAATCATTAGTTAATACGGTCCTGTCCTGAACACCTGCCCAAACAATAGAAACAATAGGAACCAAAGACCTGGCACCCCCCGTCGTGATTTAATGGCTTTGGGTCAATGACAATAGGAACACCTGTCCCCAAACAATAGACCGGCCATGATTTATGACCTTGAGCTGTCATCATCAATCATTTTTAATGGCTTTGGTTCAATCATTTCTACTTACCTATAATAAAAATGATAATAATAATATATTTTATTTCCAGAATCATCATCATACACTTAAAATACAATAATGAAATGAAAACAGGTCAAAGAAACATCATATCATTTGTCCTTGGACGACAACTTTTCATCTGTATCCAAATATGATTTCTTACTGGCGGAGACTATATTTGAATTCTCAATAGTACATAACAAAAACATTGATTTGTTCATTGTTTGCATTTATAGAACGCCCACGTCAAATGTACAACTTTTCCTAGACTACCTTCTTAATTTGCTTGACGCATTGCCTGTAAAAAGTAGGAAAATCGTATGCGGCGATTTTAATATTGACTTTGCTGCTACATGTGCCTCTCGGAGATCTTTGGTAAATATTTTAGAATCATTTTGTCTCACTATGCATGTGGATTCGCCAACTCGAATCACCAAAACTTCTTCTACAATCATAGATTACATTGTTTCTGATTTTATTCCCCTTAATGTCGAACACAGGGTAATCAGTACGGACCTCTCGGACCATGAAGCGGTTCTTGCCAGTTTTGTGATCCCACAGACAGCTCCAAAACAAAACTGTCGAATGGGTCGAATTTATTCTCAAAAAAACATAAAAATGTTTATAAATGCATGTCTGTTTACTGATTGGCGTGGTCTATTTGAAGATACCGACTCTAAATTATTAGACTTCAGTAATAGGATGATTAAGTGTTTAGATACAACATTTCCCCTTCGCACAGAAAAAACTAAGTGTCACAAATCTTGGACAACTAAGGGAATTCGAATTTCATCTAAAAATATGAGATCGCTAATGTATATTAAAAAATTCATAGATAACCCCTCTATATTGAATTACATTAACAACTATAGGGCATTATACCGCAAAATCATTAAATCGGCTAAGCACAACTTCTACAATGTTCGCATCTCACAAGCTTCGAACTCTTCCAGAGAAACATGGTCTATAATAAATGACTTAAGAGATAAAACCCGTTCCTCATGCTATGTTGATCCCAGCCCTGATGAACTGAATAATTACTTCGTGAATGTATGTAAGAATATCAATTCAAATATAGTTCCGAGTTGTGATGCTCTCTCCTTCCTGCTACCATCTAAAAAGATTATGGACAGTTTCTTCCTGAGACCAGTTGACACACATGAACTGATGCAAACCATAAGCGATATACAGAATAAAGATTCATGTGGAAATGATGGCTTATCCATCAAATTATTTTTAAACATACCTGATACAGCCATCAACATTTTAGTCTGGTTGATTAATGAATCTTTTGAAGTTGGTCTCTTTCCCACTTGTCTGAAAACAGCCATTATTATCCCACTCCATAAGGGTGGAGAAAAAAACTAAAACTTGTAACTATAGACCTATTGCTTTATTACCTACCTTATCGAAGATAGTCGAAAGGCTCATGAAATGCCGTCTCTTACCCTTCCTTCTCAAACATAATATTCTTACAGCACAACAGTATGGCTTCTTACCCACAAAATGCACTAATTACGCAATGTTTTCAGTTCTAAATGAAGTATATACATCACTCAATGACAAACTGTTCACAACTTCAGTTTTTTGTGACTTCGCAAAGGCCTTTGATTGTGTTAACCATGCAATTTTAGTACGAAAACTTCAGTTTTATGGCATACGTGGGTCTCCTTTAGAATGGTTTAAATCTTACCTAACTAACAGGCAACAAATAGTACGAGCAAATGGTAAGAATTCAATAAATCTACCAATAGACAGTGGGGTACCTCAGGGCTCGGTTTTAGGACCAATTCTCTTTCTTCTTTTCATCAACGATATTGTGGACTTGAAAATAAGTGGTAGAATTACTTTGTTTGCTGATGACACCAGTGTAACTTGGAGTAACTCTGATATACAAGCCTTACAGTCAATTATAAGTAATGATTTGATGGCTATTAAGGCCTGGTCTGATTCAAATGGACTTTGTTTCAACACAGATAAAACTGTAGTAATGTCTTACAGAGGAACCCTACAACCTGTTACCCTAAACAATAAAACAATTCAAACAGTGAACTCAGCGAAGTTTTTAGTACTTTATATTGATGAGTCGCTCAAATGGTCTACTCATATAGACATATTTAACAAAAAAATTATCTTCTGCATGTTTCGCCATTAAAACGGTTTCTAGAGAGCTTTCAATTTCTGCTGCGTTGTCGACATACTTTTCTTTATTCGAATCACACCTTCGTTATGGTTTGCCATATTGGGGTTCATGCAGCCTCTCCCACTTTGAGTCTGTTTTCAGATTGCAAAAGAGAGCAGTTCGTTATATGTTTGATCTGAGCAGAAGGACACATTGCGAATTCTACTTTAAAAAATTCAAAATTCTAACTCTTCCTTCACTATTCATATTCGAATCCGTCTGTTTGGTTCGCAAACACATTCATAACTTTTCAGAAAGACCAAATCATAGATATCCCACAAGAAATTCAGATACCGATATTTATTTAATAACGCCCACCTCCGTCTTAACAAAAAACTCCTTTACCTACAATGCCGGAAAGTTATACAATCATCTACCATTGGAGCTAAAATCCTTGAGTACGTACAATAAGTTCCGAAGTTCAACTAAGGCTTTTCTTTTGGAGAGACCATTTTACTCAGTGGCAGAATTTTATTCTGTAACTGAATTTCACAATGTAACATAGACCCTTGAGATCCACATTTAGTAGCAACATATATTAATGTTTTGTTTTTTTTTTTGTAATATACAAAATTTTATATCTGTATAATAAGTTTAGTTGACAAATATGTTGATTCTTAACATATGTTTATACATAATCGACTGATAAATGTTTTTCTATTTTGTTCTTCTATTTAATAGATTCTTGTTTTGTTCAACGATTGAAAGTGTGTTTTGTTTAATTAGTTATCATTGTTAAATTTTATTTTCAATTTTTTATAGGTATGTGCTTTGTCGACAAAATTTTGTAATTTTATAAGACAATAAAGCTGTTTCTCTCTCTTTCTCTCTCTCTCTCTCATAAATTGAAATTAAGATATTGTTCTCAATTTGTACTACAATAGTCCATGAATTCTTTGAAAGAATATGACTCACACATTAATATGAACGAAAATACAGCCTTTCGTAATGAATTATATACAGATAACCGTCTAATACTTATTGGAAGAAAATTATGCATTTTTATTGCCATATATAACGTGCTATGCTCGGTATTCGAATATTTATGGATCGGAAAAAAATATTCATGAATTCTTCTAGTCGAGTTATTATTTTTATATTCAGCAAAATAACAAGGATGCTTACGAAAAAAAAGTAATATTCTATAAATACATAGACCTGGAAGAGTTAGAATATTACATGCTTTGAAAAAACTTCTACAGGATGATCTGAAATTCATATTTAGCATTGTTCTTATAGCTTGTTTCTGAATTATAAATATATGCTCAGCATGTGTACTAGGGCCCCAAAATATAATACCGTAAGATAAGAGGGTCTGGATATATGCCCGGCCACGCTGTGTTTCGGCTCAAAAGTTGAATTGAAACCCCGTCCTTTAATTATATCCTCCCCAAATAATGTTATTCGAAACTCACTGTTGTCCATTTGATAAATATTCTGCGATAAATGCTTCAATATATGTTTTTGTCCAGAAAGTAATGAATACAGTGGCTCTGATGTAGGTGGTAGTTGAGTAATTTGTACAACATAATTCGGTCCGTTGAGTGTAAACCTCCAAGCATTGCAATAGGTAAGGGAGCCGGTGTCAATTGTAACAAAATTTACTTAATAATTTTTTTGAAATTAATCTTACTTTTTGAAAAAAAGATTTCATTCTCAGATTATGTACTAAATTGGCAATTGCCTTCAAAAATTAAAACTCACATAAATGATGTTGTTATCAAGTTAATGGATTTTCCAGGATTCTTCGACAACTGTTACAACTGACACCGACTTGGTGTCAATTGTAACAAGTGTGGTGTCAATTGTAACAGTCATGGATAGTTACAGGGTATTCAAGGAAGTTTCAAAAATAAATTTATTTTTCACACAGAGTTATAAAAATAGTATAGTTATAAAAATAGTATTATTATAATAAAAAGTTGAAGAATAAGAAAATACAGAAAACTAAAAGAGAAAGAATATAATGAAAACTAAAAGAATAAAAATATAATGATTTAATTATCCTTCAGAATCAGAATTACAGTTTGTGCAAACATAAAATGGACTTTTGTCCGTGCAGTGTAAATGTGCCCATTTTTTGCACATCCTACATTGCAACCAATCTTCTGTGCTCATTGAATAGGGTTCAGAACACATCAAACATATAGTGTCATCATCTGAAGAATCGGAACAGTAATTTTGCGTCTCTTTTCATTAGTTGACGGTTTTTTTTTGTGTCATCTTGGCCAATTTTGCGTTTTAGAGCCCTTTCAGACTTGGATACTGTATCCGAGATACGCGTATCCCAGATACAGAAAATACATGCGTTTATATGTACGTTTTCACACTGCATTCAGCACAGCATACCGTATCGCGATACTAAATTTCTGAATCTCGCTCATTCAGCCGCCGGCGACAGTATCCGAATCTGGGATACCGAATTATCATTGTGGCTTCTGTTCAGACTTGCCTACTTTTGCG
This sequence comes from Cynegetis impunctata, assembly GCA_030704885.1. NCBI lineage: Eukaryota > Metazoa > Arthropoda > Insecta > Coleoptera > Coccinellidae > Cynegetis > Cynegetis impunctata. The sequence goes on from JARQZK010003645.1 coordinate 16,927, forward strand.
ATTCAAAAAGCACAATAGCATAGGTGTACAATATTTTTATTATTTATTAATAGAAGTGAATTGGAATAGAACGGTTTTTCGATTGTACCATGGCGAATAAAGTTTTTGAAAACGAGAAATTTATAAGTTTGGTAGAACCGAATTCTTGTATATGGGATACAAGTAATGAAAATCATTTCGACAGAAATATAAACCAAAATGTTGGGTGGTTATTACCAAACAGATGTGTGAAAATTTTGAAGAAATGACAATTGTTCAACAAAATGAATATGGTAGGTATATTTATAAAAGTAATTATACAGTGCATTCAAAAAGGAATGCATAAATTCATTAGCTACATAAATCAAATTATTATATTATTAAAAATTCTCCAAACGAGACGATTATTTGTCGAAAGCTTACTGATTTTTACAATAATCATCTCATAATTTCAATAATATTGTTTATTAGCGATGAATAATGAGTTCATTCGTTAATTTATATTGCTTTTAAGTTTTTACGGATTGCAGTGAAAACCCTTTAGATAAGCGAATTGATGTTTAATTTGTATTAATCAGTGCACTACTATCTAGTTACTGTTCGCAAACTATCAAGTAAATTGTAAGTTACGGAAATAAATTATACATGGTACAGTGTAGTTAGGGCCCAGAAATATAATATACCACAGCATAGCGCACTCTTCAATGTCCATTTCATAAAAAGCACCGTACAGCACTGATATTGTACTGATAAAATTTATTTACAAAACTATATTCTAACAAAAGTATCTTGACTGTATCTGGCCTAAATTCTGTATCTCGCATACAGTATCTCGGATACAGTATCCTAGTATGAAAGGGCTCTTACTGCTGAGTTTTTCTTCGAATTTGTTCCTTCAATTAAGAGCTTTTCTAGGGTGTCGGTCAATATTGCAGTTTTTCTTTTCATTCGTCCACCTTTTCTAGATTTTGAGTGATCTGCTTTTGGTAATGGTTTAAGGATCTCAGGTGAAACTAATTCAGCCGGTAGTGATTGTGAAGAAGTAAAACTTTTGCTTGTCGGTGGTCCTAGTTGTAAGGAAGAAGTGGCATTTCTGGTTGCCAATGGTTCTAGTTGTGTTGAGATAGTAGAGTTTCTGGCTGTCGAATCTCCTGGTTGTAGTGAAGTTGTGAGTTTACTTGTGGATGGTTGTGGTTCATTATCATTGAAGTTGACAGGTATAAATGTGGAAAATTCTGTTCGGTTTTCTAGTTCATTTGATCCACTTTCACCAATAGCGATTTCTCTAACTGATTGATTATTATCAATCACTTTTTGAGCTGCTTCTTCATAAATAATTTTAGGTATCAGTCCCCTTTCGGTCTTCCGTGGTCTGGGTTTCATCATTTTTCAGCGTGAACTGTAAAAAATATTTCATCAGAAAAGTAAATACAGGTGTCAATTGTAACACGTTACAATCGACACCCTAGCACGTGTTACAATCGACACCTTACAACCTTGAATTATGTTGATTATATTTCTATATTTTGTATGTGAAGCAGTGAACAAATAGCCACTGATAAATAAAGCTAAAACTATAATGAAACCAACCCTTACCTCGAAATATAGTCACTATAAACAAAAACTTCAAGCTGGAAAAAACAATTTGTGGCACCTCGGATATTCACTTTCACAGCGTTTTATAAACATTCGTCTACTAAACGGCCGGCGTTATCGTAATGGTCAAACTAACAGAATGACATACTACCGAATAGCTCTCTGCTCTATTTGTCACTCGTGTTTCACTAAAATTCTAGAGATGTCGTTGTTATCGGCCATGTTACTTTCAAGACCTGTTACTTTCAAGACCATGTTACTTTCAAGACCTGTTACCGTTTTGACACCGGTCTCCCCTACTCAATTTTCCGGGATAGACTGATTTATCGGCAGCTTAATCTATTGTTGGTCGTATCTGAATGGTCAACGGTCAACGTCAATTCTGTCAATATTGTTGTAGATCTCTCTAATCTCGCCTGTACCTCTAATTCATGTATGAATACGGCCGGTTTGCGCTGGACCGATTAGCGCTCTTACCTAAAATCGACCAGTTTGCGCTCTACGATTTTTATAATAGAAATGTATAAACTACCTACCTTCTTTTCTTCGATCGACCGATTTGCGCTCTCTAAAATAAATTGGTGGGAAAAGAAAAATTAAATAATGAACCATAATTTTTCAAATATATTTATTATTCCTGCTTCTGAATATACGCTGACGTCTTCGAACGCAATCTCGAGTCTCCTGAATCGTTATATTTCTTATCGGTCTTATCAGTGTATTTGAGCGATGATTCCATCCCTCCTATTGCAATGTCTTTGCTGATGGCAGTTCACATTTTCTTGATAATGTGTCTATTTTCTAACCATTGGAAAGAAAATAGAACTTCTACTTTTTTCGGAAATTGGAGACGTTTCTCGAAAGCATAGCCAGCTGCCTCCTGTGGTCTACCAATATCGATATGTATAGTATATATTCGACTAAATTGCGTACTGCAGCTTTCAATGTCCCATCCATGAATACGGAGGCCTTACTATTAGCTAGAATCTCCCTAACCTTTGTTGCTGGCAAACACCAATACTCAATCCCCGAGGAAGTCCTCTCGTCGATAAATAAAAATTTGATTTTGTTACTCATTGTATTAATTTCTTCCGGAAAAACTATTTCTGATGTTGTAGCGGGATCTCTCTGCAGGCCATGCTACGTCGTTTTGACTGAAAAAAGTGTTGGTATTTCTTCCACGAAGTCCAGTCCTTGATCATACAATTTTCAAAATCGTCCTGACATCGGCAAATAATTGTCATTCTCCCTAACTCTCCTTTCAGCATTGAAGATACAATGCTTCACTACACTCGTTGCAACACTTGGCGTACACAGAGGATCAGCTTCTGTAATTATTCTGTTCTTCTCCTTGATGATTTTGCCTCGAAATTTTTCAGTTTTTTTTCATACAATTCCAAAAGACCGAACCATCTTCATTTGTTTTTTTCATATGAAAGCTATACCATTTGTACGAAAAAAATGGTTTTCCCTGTCTCGAAGAACTGAATGTAAATGATTTAACAGCAAAAATAAATAACGTAGTTATTTATAGGCGTCCGAAATTAAGATGGTAGCGCCGGAACGGCTAATATCGGTACTAGAGCATGGGAGATTAGCTGTTTGTTTACATTGGTTGTAATGGTATTTACGTTAATTTCGTTTTGAGTTTTCGAACGTTTATCGTCGTAATTTGTGTTTCTTTGGGACTTTGTATTTTCCTGTGATATATTGTGTTTGGATTGAGGACAATTTTATCTCTGCTCAACAGTAGATAACCTATCTACATCAAGTTGAAATTTACACTATTTTTTATCATTGAACATGAAAATCAATAATAAAATAAAGTAGAGGACGAATAAATTAATTGGTTGAAGGAACTATGTATACCTCATGAAAAGGCTGTATGATAGAACAGCTATTTATTTAAAAAATAAAAAAGCTTTCAAAAGTTTCGAAAAAATATCTCTGACATGTCTACTTTCATTACGAACTGAAGAATTTTTGAGTATAATCGACAAAACTAAGTTCTTACCAACTAAACTGAAAAAAAACAACATGAAATAAAAGAAGAATTAATATGAATACTCTGCTTGAATGGTTTGAACGTAATAAGTTATTATATTTTTTGAATTTTCCTGACGTATAACAGCTATCCTTAAAGTACGGTGGACTTCTGAGAGTGGTTTTTTTGATAGAATCTCTGTTTTCCTGATTATATAATTGAATATTTTAGTTTTTACCTAGCTATAGAGTCCAGATTTATTTCATATTCTTGATGTTATGATAAACTGTTATTTTGGTTGTGCAAATAAACATCATTTGTTATTATTATTTTAATAGTATCTCTGGTTGTTACATGAAAGAAAATAAAATAATCTAGAATCTCTGGATGATGGCCCAGGTTCAGATTCCGATAAAAGTGGAAGATTTTTCGTTAGAATAGCATTGGACTTCAAAAACTCTACGTTTTCGGTTAGCTGAAAATTGCACATCATTAGTTGGTATAATTCTATATGGAAAAATCCACAAACTTACTGCAGGGAAAATAATTATTCTCAGTAAACTGTGAAGAACAACTCTCTTATGTTCAGACATTTTTTTCAATCTTCAAGTTATGAATCCACACCTTTCTTCTGTCCATCATTTCCTTGTTTCTCAACTTTGTTTGGAATGGTATGTAAGCTATATTCGGTTTTTTTTTTGCCCAATATGAACAATAGAATACACAACAATAGTGATTCATCTCTTCTGAACGTTTGTAAACGATCCAAAATACAATTAAAACTCAACAACTTCTCATATAAAATACACGTAAACAGATGTAAACAAAGCAATCTATCTCCCATGCTCTAGTAATATTCGACACCGGTGGGGCGTATTGCTTATTATGTTTTCTCTATAGAGAGGTATTCGTATTGTTCAGGATAAAGTGCACTTCAAATTTAAAGTTGGAAAATTATAGTAGGAATCCTAGTTATTTCAGTATAAACGGTTAATCGGAAGTCATTTAAAATTAAAATTTTAAATCTTTAACAAACGAAATAACTATTGCAAATTATACCCGGGAGGATGGTTTATTTCTATTATAAAAATTGCAGAGAGCAAAGTGGTCAGGTAGGAGCGCAAATCGCTCGAGTGCAAACTGGCTGACAATCTTATTTATATAGAGATTTTTTTAAACCCAAATTTTTAACTACCTACAGGTATTCTGTAGGAATGCGCTTACATAATACCTTCCGCTAAATTCATCGAAATAGATAGATTGATATGTGCGATAATAGGATTAAAATGATTTATTTTTTTAAATTCTGATAATATTAGAACAAAGTGAAGAAATTATTGTATTTTTATCGGACCTTATGTCACAATCCATCCTTAAATTTATGAAAATTGCATATTTTCTTTCAAAATGTATGCAATCGAAACGAATTACTAAATTGAATTTGAAAATTCTTTATAATGAAATGACTTTGATGGTATATCAACGTCATTTTTTGTTATAATTCGAAGTTTTATACTTTCTTCTTACTTTTTGTTGCAGAAAAATTATCTCTCATTTGTATTGGCTACTGGGATAGAATATAATAGTGAAAAATAGTTAAAACCATTAATTATAAAATTCATTTCAAATAAAGAATAATAGGTTTTCATAAAAAGTGATGAAGATTATAGAACTCAAATAAAATAGAATATTTTTCAGCTTTATCATAACATATTATTCTCAAATACAACATTGAAATCAATATGTAATTTCATGAATAAGATGTGAATATTTGGTTTCATTATTTGGATACTGAAGTGAGAAATATGAATACTGGTACAAGATCTATAAATAAGTATATATGTAATCTTGAAACAGCGAAGCTAATGCTCTGAGATTCTCAGACTGTACTGAATTAATGAATATTCATTTAACAAATATACATGAATTAATTACATCAACGAGAAAATGAAAAATATTGATTATATCGGAAAAGAGTTTCTTCCATATATGTAATATATTATATTCTCATATAGAGACTGAGACACACCTATTTCCACCGCCACTTTTAGATCCACACTGGTATTTGGTCAAATTTGGTATTCAAAGGCGAGAGTCACATGAATATCTCCATCTTGGTGAATTAGCATGGACCTTCCACAGATTTAAATGCGCTACTATGTAGGAATGTCAAAACGTCGCTTAAAGTCACACTAATTTCCGTCAGATGGCAACTCATGTGAACACGGAGGAGGTTATAAGAAAACATTACACACGTCGAAGAGAGAGGGCGCTTTGCGTCAGTACGGAGAAAATTTAAAATTTCAATGTAAAGAAAAGAAAGAACTCTATTCATTTCCTGAAAATAAAAAACCGTGCGAGTCGGATTCGCGCACGAAGGGTTCCGTACCATTGACTATGCCCCCTTAAATATTTATTTTATTTTAATTTTACTATTTATTATTAAAGTAAAAATACAACTGAGTATTTTGTGAATATTTCAAATGCTTACATGTTGCCTTTATTGATATCGAGCAGAAATAGGCAAAAAATTATTTTTTTTTGTATGGGAGCCCCCTTGAATATTTATTTTATTTTGATATTATTGTTCATTATTAAAGTGGAGATAAAACTGAGTATTTTGTTAATATTTCAAGTGCCTACTTGTTGCCGTTATTGATATCGAGCAAAAAAGGTCAGAAGAATCGCGTTTATTGTATGGGAGCCTTCCTTAAATATTTAATTTATTCAACAACAGAAATACGTAAATTGTGAAAATTTTAACTGTCTAGCTATCGCGGTTCTTGAGATACAGCCTGGTGACAGACATACCTACATACGGACGGACACACAGCGAAGTCTTAGTAAAAGGGTTCCGTTCTTACCTTTTGGGTACAGAACCCTAAAAAGCAGGTTCAATTGAATTTAGAAAATTATTTCGAATATTTTTCGAATTTTGATGGCTATTCAAATTCGATACCTAGTGATTTATTTCAAAAATACATTCAATAAGACCAGACTCATCCATTTGTTCGTTCTACTTCTTCTAATTCATAATTTCCAACAACAGTTAATTTTTTTTCAAATTACTGAAACGGTTATTCTTCATTCTTCATATTATTTCAAAAACAATTTTTAGCAGGTTTTCACTTTGAAGACCTGCTTATTAAAATGGGTGCGATTAGCAAAGTTGGACCTAGGACCAAGATAGTTTTTTGTTTCATGACTTTTTATCATGCTGGACACCAGAAACTCAATTTCATATATCTCTTTCTCTCTCTCTCTCTCTCTCTCTCTATATATAGGTATATATATATATATATATATATATATATATATATATATATATATATATATATATATATATATATATATATATATATATATATATATATATATATATATATATATATATATATATATATATATACAGGGTGATTCACGGTGGATGGCACATTAGACGTTTCTGGTGAACCATACGAATGATCACTTTACAAATTTAGTGGAGGGCATAGTCGGACATTCTCTACCCAACTAAAATATTTTTGGCGTTGCGGTGTTGCCACTTCTATTAGAAAGTAGTAGCAACTTTGATTTTTCAAATGGAACAGCCTGTATATAATATTATTTTTAGAATCTACAACAATTTTCCAATAACTTTTCATGATATTTTTCTATACCTATCTGTTACCGTTTTCGAAATAAAAATTATTTTCATTTTTTTTTTCAAAATTCAAGACCTATTAGAACGCTGATATCTTTGAGTCGAGAAATAATGTGATATCGAAATTTGGGTTGGAGTTTGGTGATACTTGGGGGCTTCCTTCAATTCAGCCCAATCTGCGTTACTTTAATACAGGTGGTTAAAAAAATGCAGTTATTTTGTTTGCTCGAAAAAGTGACTGAAAGTTGATTATTTCAAATGGAATGCCCTGTATATTATTGAAAATTCGGAAAGCTGATGGAATTTGCTTTTTATCTATGTACATACCTATACCCAACTAGTCAGGTTTCGGAGTTATTAGCATTTATTTGTGAAAATGTTCCTTGTACATGGTGTCCCCATTCTGTGTTTGGTAAGCATGCCATGATCACTTTTCGCATTAACGTTGTGACAATCTACAAATAGTATCGATATTTTTGACAACTCAGAAGTTGCAAATACCTTCAAAAACGATGGAACAAGACTATTCAAACGAATTTCTTATGAATTTGTCTATTATTTTTGGTATGCGTTCGAGAGACAATTACAGTATTACCCAAACATTTGAAGGTTTGGATCCAAATGAAATCAGATCTGCCACGTCGAAATCAGTCAACGTCCGCATTTTGAAGTGCTTGAAAGTGAACGGCCAGCGATTCGAACATATTTTGAAACATTCCACATAATTGTTTTCCTTTTTTATAACTATTCATATCAAAATTTGTACTATCCAGTCTCTTAGTGCTTTTTTAAAGTTTATCCATACGCATTGAAATTATTCTAAATTCGTATGAATTTCTCAACTTTTACATGTTCTGCTGATTATTTCATCAAACTATCCAAAAATAATAAACAAATTCATAGGAACTTCGTTTGCCTAGTTTTGTTCCATTGTTTTTGAAGGTATTTGCAACTTCTGAGATGTCGAAAATATCGATACTATTAGTAGATTGTGAAAAAAAATGAAGATAATTTTTATTTCGAAAACGGTAACAGATAGGTATAGGGAAATATCAAAAAAAGTTATTGGGAAATTGTTGGAGATTATGAAAATAATATTATATACATGGTGTTCCATTTGAAAAATCAAAGTTGCTACTACTTTCTAAAAGAAGTGGCAACACCGCATTACCAAAAATACTTTAGATTATGTCCGACTATGCCCTTTAGCAAATTTTCAGAGTGATCCGTCGTATGGTTCACCAGAAACGTCTAATGTGCCATCCACCGTGAATCACCCTATATATATATATATATATATATATATATATATATATATATATATATATATATATATATATATATATATATATATATATATATATATATATATATATATATATATATATATATATATATATATATATATATATATATATATATATATATATATATATATATAATTATATATATATATATATATATATATATTTATATATATTAGGTAACTGAGATTGAATTCTCGCACATCACTTGGTAAAACATCATAATGAATATAATATAAACTTTAAAATAAAAACACTTGGCTTATGTTTCACAATCAAAAATATTCAGATACTGTATTTAGCAGTAACGAAAAGTCGACATGTTTCGAGTTATGATAATGAGTTCATTGAACTCATTATCATTGAACTCATTATCATAACTCGAAACATGTCGACTTTTCGTTACTGCTAAATACAGTATCTAAATATTTTTGATTGTGAAACATAAGCCAAGTGTTTTTATTTTAAAGTTTATACTTTATTATATATATATATATATATATATATATATATATATATATATATATATATATATATAACGGGCGCATGTTTGAAGCAATAAGGTTGAAAATTTGTAAATAGGAAGTTTCGTAGATATGATATCTTGGATGAGATTTTTTTTGGTTCGAATTGGTTTGGGGGTTTGACCCCCTGGGGGAAAAATAAATCTTGTTTACACGATAAAGCTCGCAATTTTGAAGCAATAGGGTTGAAAGTTTGTAAATAGGTAGTATCGCATGATATCTTAGATGGGATTGTTTTTGGTTCGAATTGGTTGAGGATTGAACCGCCTGGGGGAAAATGAATTTTGTTTACACGACAGAAGGCGCAATTTTGTAGCAATATGGTTGAAAGTTTGTATCTGGGTAGTTTTGTATGGTATCTTGGATAGGATTTGGTTCGAATTGGTTGAGGGGTTGACCCCCTGGGGGAAGAAACAAATCTTGTTTACATGACTTGCGTAATTTTGGAGCAATAGGATTGAAAGTTTATGAGTAGGCAGTTTCGTATGATATATTGAATGGGATAGGTTTTGATGCGGATTGGTTAGGGGGTTGACCCCCTAGGGAAATAAGTCTTGTTCACACGATAGAAGGCGAAATTTTGGTACCATAGGGTTGAATTTATGGAGGTAGGTATTTTTGTACGATATTTTGTATCCTATTCATTTCGATATGAATCGGATGGAGGGTTGGCCCCCCGGAGGAGGAAATAAACCTTGTTTTCACGATGAAGAGCGCAATTTTATAGAAATAGGGTTGAAAGTTTGTAAGTACGTAGTTTCGTATGATACCATGGATGTGGTTGGTTTTGGTACAAATTCGTTGGGGGGTTGATCCCCCGGGGAGGAAATCAATATTGTTTTCACATTAGAGGGTGCAATTTTTTTCATATTTGGAAAAAAAAATCATAATTTAATGAATAAATTTTCAAAACTGGATACGTTATGAAACCTGCTCTTCTGATGAAGAGCAGCGATAGAGTTTTAAGAAAACCTGCTCTTCTGATGCAGCTCGCTGCGATAGAGTTTTTTTATATCGTTTCTTTGACTGGAGATTCTTATTCTTCCCAATTTGTAGCAATGAGTAAACTTCTATGTTAAAATAAGGATAAACCGATTCAAATTATTGCACCATAAAGAGATTGTCAGTAGTTATTTCCGGACCTACGTTTGCTACAATAGCAATAAAGTGCATGGTAATAAAAATTTATTTCCTTTCTGCATAAAACTTTTATTGTATGAAAATACCTTTCAATAATGGCAGTAAGTTCAGTTTACTGGAGGCTATAAAAATTATTTAAATTAAATGAGGACTTCTCCATAATTAATCAATCACTACCAACTGCATGTAAATACTGGTCGCGTGTCAATGTATCCATGTTCTTCTATTTGGAAAAACCAGGATGCAACTATTGCCTGTAACAAAGCCCCACGTGTATAAAATATAAGAATTTGAGACATCTAAATAAGCATATGAAATGCGAAAAATTATGATTGCGGTTAATGCTGCTGTCCATATTTATCCACTAGTTCGTTCCAGACGTATGGGTACTTAGTTTGAACATACGCAGCAATTCGACGGGCGTTAGCGAGTTGTTGAGGTTTGCAGCGTTGACATCGATTGCCAATTATTTCTGGAAGGAAATCTGAAACAAATCGAAATTATTGAAGGATACAATCCATGATAGAAATATTTCTATTCATTAAGTCCAGAGCTAATTTCATAACAATTCGTTCAAAGGAGTTTCTCAAATTTTTGTTATCTAAGGTAAAAACCAAAACAATCATTTTTCCGTCGACCTCTAAATAAAAGCTTACTTTAACGTACTCGAAATTGATCATTAATGACCCATTTTAATGTACAATTTCTCCTATTTTAATGTATGATTGTCATGGGCAACCAAATACAGAAGTATTCAGCACGGAATAGTTGAACTATTCTGTGTCTGTACTGTTATTCCACAGAGAAAAGGAATTCATAATTCAAATCGAAAAATTTAACTCTATACAAAATAAAGTAGAAACTGCGGAAAAAATTTTATGCAATTATCGTTCGAAAGTAATAATTAACACTTCAGCTTCCACCAGTTCTATATATTCCTTATCAGATATTGTAGGTAATGTGAACTATTCACAATGTCACATGTCTAATATTCCATCTATGAATTTCTCAAATTGTTCCATCGGGAGCATGAATATAAATATATCGAAATGAACATAGAAATTTATATTGTGTCCAATGCATCTGTTATGCAAAATAAAAATGTATTCCAATCAAGAATTTATACTCAATTCATGATGAGGTCGACGAAAAAATCTTGTGATAAACTCGTTTATTAATGTAGCGATTAATGGTCTCGAGCTATTAACGCGCTAGCTCCGCTCGCAAGTTAAAATATCTCAACCATTAATCGCTGTCATTAATAAACTAGTTTATTAAATAATTATTGCTTATTCAAGTGAATGATATTGTGAGGATTGAATTTTAATTTTGCAAATAGTTATGTAATTCATACAGAATCACACGTAGGTATGAATATATACGTTTATGTGAATATATATATATATATATATATATATATATATATAAATATATCTATATCTATATATATATATATATATATATATATATATATATATATATATATATATATATATATATATATATATATATATATATATATATATATATATATATATATATATATATATGTGTGCCGTCATTATATGAATTAACTGATTTAATCGTAAAATGAGGTACGAACATTACGAGAAATATGACATGTTAGAAAGCTTTATTTATGCGTCGGAGATATATTTCAATCGCTATCCAGAAAGAAGAACTTAATGAATCTATTTTCAAAATTACTATACATACAGTGACTATATTTATTGCTTATTCAAAGTGAATGATATTGTGAGGATTGAATTTTAATTTTGCAAATAGTTATGTAATTCATTCAGAATCACACGCTAGTATTAAATATATACGTTTATGTGGGTATATATATATATATATATATATATATATAATATATATAATACTATTTTGAAATCAGAGTCTAGTTATTGTATGAATTCTAGTTTAAGGTATATCGACTCAATTAGGAAGTAAGAAAAACTCTTTTTTCTGAACCGAGCTTTCGCCAATTCTTTATTGCATCATATAGTTCATGTTATTCATATATATATATATATATATATATATATATATATATATATATATATTATATAATATATAATATATATATATATATATATATATATCTATATCTATATATATATATATATATAATATATAGTATATATATATATCTATATATATATAATATCTATATATATATATAATATATAATATATATATATATATGAATATATATATATATATATATATATATACATATATATATATATATGAATATTTAACAATGAAACTATTTTGTCTACAAATTCCCAAAATTATATTAATTAACGTACAACCGGTTTCGTTGTTTCAGAACAACATCTTCAGGTACAATATACTGAAAAATAATAATAAAGAGTAGCTTACAAACAAGAAAAAAACATGAAAAAACATACATCTTCAATTTCAACACTTACATTTTAACACTAATGAGAGATTAGTCTAAAAATACAAAGAATCCAAAAATTGTAATTCAGTCAACATTGATGAGGACGAAAAGACGAAAACAAATTTAAAAATTTTTCTCACATACGAGAAACAAATTATGCCTATCAAGTTTTACGGAGCTAGCAAGCAAGATTGACACTTTAATATTTTGTAATGTGGTACCATCTACCGTAATTATATGTAGTTCTTGTTATCGAATTCTGTCATTCATAATGTCCAACAATGTCCAATCTTAGGATGGAAGGTTGATCTTAACTAAGGCCGCAAGATGGAGTCTTCTTACAAACTATTAAATAATTTCCGTGTACTTTTTCATTCAAAAAATAAATTTATCAGTTTCTATCAAATTGAATTTGTGAATTAAGAATTTTATTGATATTTGATTTATACAATCTCGAAATTTCCAAATGCCTCCCAAGTTATTCAATATGTAAGGATTGTATTCTATGTGGAGAATTTTATTAATTATCAATGAAATCCGTAATATGTCCTGTCTCATTAATGTGTTTAGCAAAAAGGGAGTCATTATTATTGAATCTTATACATCTATGATGTACAACATTATATATATATATATATATATATATATATATATGTGTGCCGTCATTATATGAATTAACTGATTTAATCGTAAAATGAGGTACGAACATTACGAGAAATATGACATGTTAGAAAGCTTTATTTATGCGTCGGAGATATATTTCAATCGCTATCCAGAAAGAAGAACTTAATGAATCTATTTTCAAAATTACTATACATACAGTGACTTGGATATTTTGTTTAATATTAAAAATTGCCCACAACAGGACGAGTTATAATTTGAAGAAGACATGGATTTACGATATTATTTGTTTTTCAGTTACTACCCCTTTTTAGATCTACCTAGGTGTCAACTTAAAAATTTCTCTATAGGGCATAAGATAGAAAGTATGAGAAAAAATAAGAACCTCAACTTTCGTTTACAAAAAAAACTGCATTTTTCAGCATTGGTTCTTTTGAATTCAAAATTATTTTTTGCAATTGTAAACTGATCACAATAAATGCTTAAACTGGGTACTAGTTTTTCTAGAAAATATAGATATCTCCTTGCATTTGCTAAAATCTGTTTTCAAACTCCAAGATTTCCGAATAAACTTACAAAAACCACTGATTCGAAATGTCCATAAGAAAAAAAAGTCTAATGAAAACAAGTCTTTGATGAAACAAAATATTTAAAAATGCAAAATTCGAAAAGTTTATTTTTTGTCATGTGAACGAATTAGAAGATTTAATTATTTCATGAAAATAGTCAATTAGTGTTGAAACAGCTTCCATACGATGTATCACGCGCCATATACGTACTTCAATTTATAATTTCAAAACCGACACCTATATCTACGAAGGGATAGCAACTACAAAACAATAATATAAATTGCCGTCAAAATCAAATTCGACCTGTTTTTGTATTGAAACTTTATAGTAAACGAAATATTCTGCCACTTATGTAAAGAGCTCTATATAAGTAGATAATGTTTAATTCCAAGATATCATTCAAACTTCAATTATCAAGGTACGAAATACGGAAATATCCGTGTCCGACTGCCATTATTTTCCTAAATGGTATAAGTTGATAGAGATTTTTTCAACTGAAAGAATTAATTAAATCGGCAGAAAGAATAAATAACACACGACATATTATTCACGAATTCTGTAATTAAAATATAGGCTGAAAGTAATTACCTACTTTTATAAACAAGAATTCTGTATGAAAAGTAGGCATGCTAATCGTAGTATTTGTGGTTGAAAGCAAAGTAGATTATTTTCTCCAAAATAATACGTTTCCAGTGATGTTATCAATATTGATAATCACAGAGATACAGTGTGTCAACTGAAAATATATTTTTCCCTTTAACTTTACTTAACTGAACATTAGAGGTAATCACCATTGCACCCTATTTAAAGTAAAGTTTCGTTATTTATTCAAAGTACAGGAAAAAATGCTAAATTAAAAATATTATTTTTTTGAAACTTTATATATTTAATCATTCGAAAGTCAATCAATGATATATATATATATATATATATATATATATATATATATATATATATATATATATATATATATATATATATATATATATATAGATATATATATATATATAGAGATATATTATATTTATATATATATATATTAATATATATATATATATATATAGATATATATATATATATATATATATATATATATATATATATATATATATATATATATAATCTCTTGATAATTATTAGCAATAACAGGCTTGTTGAATCTCAAAAAACTCGATTTTATTAAAAAGTTGACGTTTCGCCACGACATTCGTAGCTTTATCAAAACTTTTGAAAAAATTGAAATTTCTTTGACATTTATTGATTAGAAAAAATTTGAATAGAAAAAGACTACTAAGATTCACTATAATTTTTCGGCTGTGGCCGTTCTTTGTTATTTATTACGTGCTATACAGTCCAATATTAACATTCAAATCTGTTATTATTAGATGGTAAGGGAAAACAAAAAAAAAATTACAAGTAATGTCTTTTTAAAGACAACAATCAAATATTTTAAACCTATTTTGTACATTAGGTACGTGGGTGAAGGTTTCTGTGGTTCCCTTCCTATCTAATATCAACAGACCTGTCTGTTGATATTGGACTAAATAGCACGTAATTAATAACTGAAGACGGCCACAGCCGCAATGAGAAATTATTGAAAAAAAGATAAATAGTACCCTATTCTTTGACTTTTCAAAATCAAAATAATTTGAACCTATTTCCAACATTTAGTGGGTAAAGGTTTCTGTGGTTTCTCTTACCATCTAATAATAACAGATTTGAATGTTAATATTGGACTGAATAGCACGTAATAAATAACAAAGAACGGCCACAGCCGAAAAATTTTAGTGAAACATAGTAGTCTTTTTCTATTCAAATTTATTTCAAATCAATAAATATCAAAGAAATTTCAATTTTTTCAAAAGTTTTGATAAAGCCACGAATGTCGTGGCGAAACGTAAACTTTTTAATAAAATCGATAATTAAGGCTAATAATTATCAAGAGATTAGAAATAGTTAACAGGCAACAACAATTCGAATAAATAATCATATATATATATATATATATATATATATATATATATATATTATATATATATATATATATATATATATATATATATATATATATATATATATATATCAATTTACTCAAAATAAGGAAATAAAAAAACTATTTTTTCTAATTTTCAGTAACAATATGTTTAAGAATATATTTTATAATTACATCATATTCAAGTGGTGCTTAAAATGGAAAACACAGAATAAATATTTGAATTCAAAAATACAATATCAAGATAAATATCTGTAATTGATGGAATCCGTCGTAACGACGTGATACTATATCATAATAAGCAGAATCAAAATCTATACTTTACTCTGTTTGTGATCACAAAATAGTTCACTATTTTATATTCACTATTCGCTTTTCGGTCACGCGGGCAGCTGCTGATTCTATCTGATCGATAGTGTGACCGAAATTGCAATAGCAGTAAATAATTTTTTGAACCATCTTGTGATGTCAAACAGAGTAATGTCAAGATTTCATTTGTTGTATTTATCATAAATTTGTTTATATTTCATATCAAGAAATCACTTGAAAATTAAATATTCTTCGAAAGCGATGTTGTATTGAAGAATAAATTATTGGTGGAAATGAGTTTTATTTCTTCAAGTAAGATGCATTTCCGCAAAATTAAAAACTCATCAATAGCATCCATACTTATTTTTCTTGAAATAATATAAAGGAGGTACTCGGTTGTGGTAATTATTTTCGGCAGATGAACTTATCAGATTGCAAAAATGCATTCTAATCCTCAGTAAAATACCTGGAAACCGAGCTTCTTGTACCTTCCTAATCAATACACATGAACTTCTACAAATTTATGAACTATGCACAATAATTTTAATCTATATACAATAAAATATGATGCATGAAAAAATTTTCAAGAAAGCAATTTCTCAAGCTACTATCACAAACGAAAAATTGAATTATATAGCTGTATAATTCTCATTGGCATCCCTAGCACAAAACTCAAATAATTTTTTTCACGACACATATTATGTTACGTTCGAAACCGGTCATAATATTAGAAAATATACTGAGAATACTAAATCAAAGATCTAAAGATAGAACAAAAAGTCCAGATAAAATTAATTGCCGTAGTTGCAAAAATTTTACTGGAGAAATTTTCATAAATGTACAAATTGAAATTGAATAACTTCAACGTTTTGATTATAAAAAGGTAGACTCTCATTCAGCAAATAATTTAATAAATGAGCACTCACTCACTTCAGATTTTGAGGTATTAAATAGGAAAAATAATAGTTTTAAATAAAATTTTCTAGAATAATAACAAAACAATCATTTCAAATACTTGAGTCTTCTCGTCAATGGTATGGTAGAAGACACAAATAGACCCCTTTTAAATTTATAAACAATAAAATATAACATATATATAATATAAATAAAATAAATAAAACAGTGCAGTTATTTTTAGTAATTAGGTTTTAATTCACAATTTTTACAGAAGCTTCTATATCATTGAGATTGTTTAACATCTGCATCTATTGAATTATGCCATTGTTCAGTCAGAATCCGATGAAGAAAAAATACTTCGAAACGCTCGTCATGCGTTTTAAATAAATATATGTGAAAATTGGTATCAATATTGTTTCACGTTGAATAAACTCTTTAGTATTCTTGAAATGTGCTGCTTACCTTTAACTTGTTCGCCCAATCTATCGCAGGGACCTCTGTCTAACGCACATAACAATTGCCTGTCCACGTAGTTATTTCCGCCCAATTGACATTCCGTCAAACGGAATAGGAATGCCAACACCCAGACGAGAGGTAGATAATATATATTCATACTGATTCAGACTGAGGGTGGTTCGCCGAAGACATCGTTTATATTCTTTCCACGTAGCCGGATGTCTCCAACACCCGCCGTTAGGTAGAAAGATTACAAGAAAAACTGACTTGGGCAGTTAGACGATGTCATCTTCATGTGCCATAGAAACTTGTCATGGTAGATGAAAAAATTAAGTGGATTATTATTATGACACTGATTCAGAAAGATGGATTGCTTCATCTGTACCTAATTAAGGTTACAATTATTAGATAATTCTAATTGTTTCGTCACATGCACTCAACAATGCCTTTGTTCCGATTTGTCAGACTTGAAATTAGGTATATATTATCCAATTTCTGTATATGTAATTTAAAAATCTTGATTTCAGTTTCCAAACATTAAAAGTCGTATTTACGAAATATGAAACTATCGTTTTAGAACGATTTATTTCAATTTACATTTCGATTTTCCAGGAATCCAAACAACAAGCTGATTTAAATTCACTGTCAGATTTTATCTTCATATTGATCGTTATTTTGTAGTCTACTCTTTCACTGTGGAATCTAAAATTTATGATATATATCGAAGGATTTTTTCACTTACACTGAAGCCATTATCCATAAATCAAGATCTTATATTTATAATGAAATAGAAATCCATTCCTGGTTGGTGTATATACACTCCTATATACGAACCCTAGAATACTATAGTGTTTTTATCATACGTTACCTACTATCGCTCGTCAAATTTACGAATGTTCAAAAAAACATTATTTCCAAAGAAAGTAATATTAAATGTTTTATATTTATATCTTAAAATGAACATACATATATTCTGCATTATATAAATGAAAATAAAAAATTGTTTCAATATTGTAAGCATTGATTTGATCTATGTTCTGCACATATGAGTCATTTGAATTTATTGCAGTACATGGTAGTCATTCTTCTTTTCTTTGATGGATAAATAGCGCATATTTAGGTCATTCTCCTTTTCTTCGATGAAGAAATAGCGTATATGGTCCTTTTTCCTTTAGTATGTATGTTTTCATTACTTGGTGCAGCCTGTGGTTTTAAGATAAAATACTATCGTGTCGTAAATTTGACGACTGATCTTCCAAATATCTAGAAAATATTCATATATAATACCACTAGAGCTGAAATTTTGCCGGCAAAATTTCTCGATTGTAATATGAAAGTTTGTTGCTTAGGCAATTTCGCGAATGACATTTGTATCAAAATCAAATGTCAAAATATTATCGTTTTGCCGGCTTGCATGTTTTATCCCTGTGAAACGAGAGTTGCTATAGAAACTTCCTCACTAAAAATGGAATGAGTGGAATAGTCACTCTAATGACTTGACACATTGCCGTTGGCATCTAGATACCAACTGATGAAAAGTCACAGGCACACTATAGCGGCTAACTAATAATCTCGAAGTTATATGATAAAATTAGTTCGACCGTCGTATTTTGACGAAACATCGTATTCTAGGGTTAAACATACAAATACACGTATATACATAATATAAATGAGTAAAAGTACATGCTCAATTAATGCGAAGTATATTATAGGTTGATTTTTCATTTGCTCAACCCCGCAAATTCTGCAGATTGAGAAGATTAGATTTGGTTCGTGGATTCAGTTCATGTTGAAACATGATCCTTTGTGGGTTTCAATTATTTTCTCAAGCCGCGCTGCACTTCGAGGAGACTTCCTCTCGAATTGCAACTCTACCTGCTTGACCATCAGTAGGCACGCGATCCACTACGCGAACTATTTTCTTCAAAAAAATAAATTATATTCTAATTTTTACTTGGGTTTCATATTGCAGCGTAATTTTTTAAATCATAATTTACTACGTTCGAATAGCAATGCAATGCGAATAAAAATACAACCTTAGTGACGGAGCTTTGCTGCCAGGGCCGTAACCAGGGGGCGCCAGAGGGGGCTGAGCCCCCTCTGTAATTATTTAAGCCCCCTCTATAAAAGATACGAGAGTTATTACAAACCAAAAATGTTTATATTTGCGTTGAAACATAAAACTAGCCTAGTTACAAACAAATCTATCTAATTGTAAAACTGACTTAAAATTATTTATTTGCGGCATCTTTAAACCCTCAAAACATGTTGACGTTTTTTATCCTAAAATGAAATAGCGACAAACGAGCGGCTACCATCAGGGTTGCCAGATTTTTCAGAGCCGTGTTGCACTTTAGACGCTGATTTGTCGCCCAAAAGCGCAACCGTGGTTGCGACATGTTAACGGGAAAGCATTGGTAACAAGTATTTTTCATATAAAATTCACTTATTCTAGGAGTTATTTCATACGTATTTTGCTGCTAATTTGTCGCCCAAAATCGCAATCATGATTTTTTCGCAACTGCACGAAAAAATAGTGCACCTAACATGTTGCCTACTCGTCCGAAAAACAATAATAGGTATTTTCAGGACTTTTTACTTGAATTACTATTACAATCACAACCACGATTCTGTTACAAATATCTCTATTTTTATATAAACTGTTCACAAGACATCATTACATCATCATCATCTTTGTCTGTGCTTGAAGTTGTGGATTGGTTCTGTTACTGATACATATCAGAATTAAATTTTACATACATAGCTTTGCTAGGCTCAAATTATTTACAGCAAATCTCATTTATTTCCAAGTGAGATCTAATAGACACAACTGAATTTAACATTTTTAGTATCATTTTGTTTCGAATTTTACATTTAACAATATTAATCAATGAAAATATCCTCTCACCGAATTATTGGATGACAGTAACCTTAGAAGATTTAATTCAAATGAAGTAAATCTTCTATTTGTTTTATTTATTTAGAGTTTTCTATTAGAGAATTTTCATTTATCAAATTTATTAGAATAAATTTTTTTATTTCTCCAAAATGTTTTTCAATTGATATTCGTTTTCCAGTATACACTTCTAGGTAAAAAGACAGAAAAAGCTGTATATTCCTATCTTTTTTTCAGGTATATTTATTTTAGTATTATGTTAAAAACAAGCCCCCTCAAGAATTTGTTTAGACCCCTCTAGAAAGCAGCGCTGGTTACGGCCCTGTCTGCTGCTCACGCATTTTTTTAAATCTCACGTTGTCTGTTAACGTATTCTACGACCAATTTCAGTCCTTATTGAGTCATGAACAGTACCTAGGTAAGCACTAAAAGAGAGAACTAATGTAGAAATTCCTATAATTCAATATGGATTGCCTGGATTTATATCAATCACTACTTATTTCAATAGCTCGTAAAACAAGCACTGAATAATATTTTGTAGGTTACATCATACAAATTCTTCTTGCAGCAATAATAATTTCATTTTAATCGTAACAAACGAAACTCGCCACTCGTAATACTGTGTTATTATTGAAAATTAGTGAAGAGTTTGAAGAAAGGAATCCTGCCAATTAATTAAATGTTAATTGGCTTACAAATGAATTCCTAGTACCACATAGATATTGTTGCAATAGTCCTGTTGCCATGGCATTTCCTCAAACCTTCACGGTTCGTGACCTCTCATTGATTCTTTTAATTTACTATATGTTCCGGGGCCTTCACATAAGGTTTTACAACAATCAGATATACTACAGAGGTTTGATGTTCTCAGTTTAAAATCGATCAATAAATTAGATCGATTAGATTCAGTGAAAAAAATTTGTTTCTATTTGAAATATGGCAGTCAGTGTTGCAGCTTTCAATGAGGTGAGGAATTCATATCATAAAGCATTTTGACGTATATTCGAATAATTTGTAGCTTGCATAATGATTCATTCTTCGTGGGAGTTTTGTATAAAATTTATAAATTTGATGATATTTAAAAAATCAATGGATGACGAGTCAACATTATGGTAGTAGTCATAGAATAAATTGAGATAATATTATGAAAACGCAAGTCTTGAAACCACTATTGATTCAGTTATATTTGATAAGTATGTAATAGGCGAAACTAATTGTAAATAAGAATTATATTAATGGTCACTTGTTATTTCATTATACCATTTTATAGACTTATAAATTCATCAACTAGATTATCCAAAAATAATCACATAATGCCATTGTAAATTGGAAATAGTAGGTACAGTTATTTCAATCTGCATGTTATGGACCATGTGATTAATGAGGGCATTATTTACAATGACCGGGAGGTATGAATAATCAAGGCCCAGATAATTAGTAATTATTTATTCTTACTTATTTATCACACTGTCTGGTCATTATGAATATTGCTAATTCATTATCGAACAATTTAATAATGTAGTTATATTTGGCATGGCACAGGGCATCAGTAACAAGTATGTGATAGTCGCTAACCAGGATTATTATTTCTGGATGGGCTAGGGAGTCTGACTTGACAAGAAAACTGGTTCTGTATACAATCATGTTTTTGGAAAATAAATTTACATAATCATTAATAATCATGTAATACACATAGTATGAAGAACTTCCTTTGCTTTATTCAAACGTTAATGGTTTACATTAATATCTAACTTTGGCAATACCAGAAAAGCAGTATAATAGTGCCTTTACTCGCTTCCCTGTCAGTTGACATTTTTATATATAGGTATGGAAATGGTTCAAAAGTAGTGTCAGTTGCTTCATTGTGGAAAGTTATTACGACAGACTGAATGTTATTTTATTTTTATTAATTAAACAAACAAATCTGTTACGTTTCAACCAGTTTCATAAATATTCTCACAGGTGGTGGTGGTGTTGGTAGAAGCGAACGTTTTTTTTTTCTGCTATTTTTTATGATGAACTTAAGAATATATAATACTAGCATTCAAGCAATTCTCGTAAAAATTAAAAATTAGAAACTTAGGCTAGAATTTCTTTCCTTGCCATTTATTTTCTTATTTCATTGTATGGTCTCAATGCTACGATCAATAAATTGGAAAAAAGTCATCTCTTCAAATTGAAGTCCTACAATTTGATTGTTATAATTATATAAAAAAATATATATTACTATTAAAAGAATTCAAATAATATTAAAACAGGTTTTCATTATTCTTTCCAATTGCTCTAACATTTTATTCCTACAATATTATATATATATATATATATATATATATATATATATATATATATATATATATATATATATATATATACAAACTGTCAAAATGTCTTAAGAAGTTGACCCATTATCTAGCTAGACTAACCAAGAAGAGAGAGGAAAAGGCAGAGTCCAGTGATTCATCCATCCTACAAAAATGGTTTAAACTACCAAAAGGCACTTTCCTTATATCAATTCAATCTATGTGTTAAATTTTCACCCCCTAATTCAAACTGAAAAAGCCGCGGATGTACCGTGAAACACCAAAAACCACAAAAAAACGGAAGTTCGTACAGAAAAATTGCGGCGGTACAAGAAAACAATTGAAACTCCCAGAGTACACCGCTTTAATAACAACTCAATGGCTGTACACCTTTTTTATTCTCTAAATACATAGAGGGAAATGTGGAGGTGAGCAAAATCTTAAAAACTAAGAAAGGACAGGAAATCCGTATATAAAAATGGCAGCGGTTGATGAAAATAGTAGATTAACCCTGAACCCGCTCAATCTCCGTCAAATTTTAGGGGGTTTCAATTTCATTTTAGATTTAATTTTTTGAACACCCTGTATGATTAGTTATCCAAATATTATACAGAATCTATTGAAGCAAGTCTTTTTCAACAAGGAATCCACGCCAAAGTAAGTGATAAGTGTGGCCTCAAAGGAACGATTGATAATTATATTAGGATTTGCAATCGTCATTTTTGACATAAAAATTTGAATATGTTAAAAAAGCTTGGACTTTTTTAACATATTCTGGGTAAAATTCAAAAACGAAATAATATATAGGGTGTCCCATTAAAAATAAGTGACTTAGGATCTATTTCCGGTATAACCAGAAATGCCCAATAGATGAAAATATTTTAGCTGAGCCCTAAGACATCTAGCAAGTTTCCAAAATTTTTCCTAAATTAATTTTCTGAGATATCGATCGATGCAGTTCCTGATGGTGGTCCACCCTGAATATATTACATATATATATATATATATATATATAAATATATAAATATATATAAATATATATATATATATATATATATATATATATATATATATATATATATATATATATATATATATATAATATTATATATATATATATATATATACCTATATATATATATATATATATATATATATATATATAATATATATATATATATATATAATTATATATATATATATATATATATATATATATATATATATATATATATATATATATATATATATATATATATATATATATATATATATATTATTATACATACAAATATATGTATGTATCATCACATCTTGAGTATCTTAAAAATCTTAGTCCAGCAGGTATAAAACGGATATGTAAATCACACTCACACCTCCCTGTTGACGATACAGTGTTATTTTCGAAGAAAATGCAACTTAATAAAGGCTTTCTCGATATTCACAATACGAACTATAGTGTTCCATATCGGTGAAGCGACCGATAAAAGTGAGACTTGGACTCCTGCCTCTGATAATCGGATCCGTCTAGTCAATCATGTCATTAGAATATATACAAACATAAGTCCTTGAAAATAAATTATGTTGCACTTAATTCATTTTGAAAATGAAAATTAAAATTGAAACTCTCCTTCGTCTCAATTTAGGCCTCAAATGATCATGATAAGGTCCTTAATATCGATAATATTATCGTAGTAACTAACTGAATAGCATACAATGACATTGCTTCCATATACCTATAACAGTATTTGAAAGTAAGTAAACAAATACAATGAGAATTAGATATTGAGCAATTCATGACACACATAGTATAGTAGGTACTCCAAACAGATATTTTATCTCTGATATATACATATATATGCGTATTATAAATATAATCAAACAAAGGTTTAATGAATTATAAATGGAAATTTGAAAAGTATTTGGACAGTTTGATTTGCTGTAGTCGTGTTGTGCGAATTGTGAGAAATGTCTGTTTCAACCGTGGAGAAAGTAGTTGGTGGTGAAGAGAACGGGGAAAATGACGGAATTGTAGAATTTTTAAAGGTAGACATCTTTTGAAAAAAAATTCAAGATTATATGAGAATTAATAAATAAATATTACTGACAAAAAGAGTTATAAATTTAATGTGAATAAACATTTATGTCGCAAAAATATTAATAGAATATTTAGTATTTATAAAGGCAGTATTGTTTCACGGTACAAATCGAATCTCTTCTGAAAAGAATCGTATTTTGTTAAACTGAAAAGTTGAGGATATAAGAAAGAAGGATATTGTCTCACTGGAAATTTCATTGAAAAAAAGTTCCTTCACACAACTTGCGGCAGGAGTTGACTGGTAGAAAGAAATCATCACGCAACAGTTGACAAATTCATGAGGAGCTTCCTCGGAATATAGCAACAGTTGGTTGTCGGCACGCAGTGTAAGATAATATTGAAAGAGGACGTGATTTATGGCGTTGATGAGATTTAGGACTCTACAACGCGAGAATTTTTTTCTATAACTAGAAAAGTTCAATATTTTAATAGGAACAATTCATATATTTGTTTTTGTTTTCAACAAGTATCTGCAGAAGTATCTAGTCGAAGCGAAACGCATGCTACATTGTGATGAATTTGATTAAAATTTCTCAAAAATGTGTTTTTATTTTTTCCCTCATTAAATTGTTTTCTCGTTATCAACATATTTCAAACACGATTTTTGAAATTGAGGGCAAGTTATTTTCACTGATATTATCGCTTTTGATATTGGGCTGTAAATTATTCGAATTTTTTGCACAAACATTGAACATAAAAAGTAGATATCAGGTTCTCTCTCAGTACGAAAAATTAAAATTATTTGACCTTATATAACAATGGTGTATATTGGTAAGAAAGGAGGTGAAAGTGGAAAATGATGGTGTACTTAATGATTGGCGGTCAATAACAATGAAAAATTTTAGTTTCACTATTCAGATAATCCCATCTTGCCCCAAGTGGAAAGACGGCATTCTTAAGGCGTAAGAGGGGGTATATGATTCTCATTGTTAATTTGACAATTATACTTCTTCGTCGTTATCTTCCACTTCTGCACAGATGCGGTGTTCACTTTCATTAAACACTAGTTGTCTTAGTTTTTCAACTCTTGTTTTCTTGTCAACTTAATTCTTTCTTCCAAATCTTTTCTTTCCTTCGCTTATATGGTGATGATGTGATTATAGCTGTTATTCCAGTTCTTTCGCTGTGATTCCATAAAGATGGATTTTCATGTATAATAAAGAGCCGACAAGTTTTTTTTCTGAGGATAATACTGGATTCATAAACCCTCAAAATGTATTTCATGAGCTTTCACATTATTTCGTTCCAGATTACCCAGGGCTCAGAGCGTAATGAAAATTATGCAAATCAAAGTCAAGAAACTAATCAGGAAAAACAATAACAGAACACATTAAAATTTAAAACCACGTATTCTAACACTACTGTCGTGTAAAACGTAAACTAATAAAACAAAAGCGATTTGTTGAAAAAATAATAATAAAAAAAACAGTTCAGTTTATGTGATGGCGGCTTGTAGTTAAGGATGGCTGCCTGTAGTTAAGGAAAGCTGTTATGTGATTGGTCAACCAGATCCGCGTCAAATCGTCCGTACACCGTATTACCCGCCACCCCGTCATGCCCCAGCCCCACCATACCTTATGTAATTCATAACCAGAGTTTAAAACTCTCTAGTATTTGTAATGGGGCTAGGTACTGCTCATAATTGAATTGTTAAAAATGAAACTCTCATATATTCAAACGTGCAAAATTCTCGTACTTATTATCGCGTATTTCTGGAACGGCTTCAACCATTTGGATGAAATTTTATATTTATATGTATTCTTTGTGAAAACGCAATTTCACATAAGAACACTATTTTTTAAGAACTATTTATAAAAGTCTACTTTCCGCCCTCATGCTGATAATTTCATATAACGCCATCTCGTAAATTTTTGTGGTAGGTACTTATATTGTTGCTGCTGTATGATAATTAACTGTTACGTACCTCAAAATTTCGTGAGATGGTGCTACATGACATTTTACTTATAGGTATTGGATGTTTTCATTTTTATTAGACCAAGAATACGGTTCATTTTTCATTTGTAGTTAATATGTGAACTTCGCAATGCCTAGAAAACTTTCGAAGAAAACATTTAACCTTAATTTACGTTTGTATCTAAATATATTTTCCAAAAAAATACGATCTCTAATTTTTATCGGTCGTCCAGATACTATTAATTAAATTACATGTTTCATCTTCTTCTATCGCTGTACGTTAAACTTTAATTTTCCTTTAATATATCTAATCTTGAGATTGTTTTTTCACTTTCAGAAATCTCTTGATCCCAATAAGTATGCTACAAAGAAGACCATAGCTCAAGGACTATTAGATGTAGCACTTTTAACAGCGAATGCTTCACAGTTGAAATATGTGCTACAAGTTGGACCAAAGCATGAATTTTATACTCTTATGCTTACATTAATAATTATCTCTATTATACTGCAGGTTAGTATCAATTCAATATGTTTTTATCCAAGGGTTTAATTTTTATGAAATTTTGTGTCTACAAAAATTGTTGATATCATTTTCAGTTATTCTAGATATGATTTATATAATGTTTACAGTTCAATTAATTTAACTTCATTTGAATATATCGTTCACCTTCAAACTTTGATTGCGATAGTTTGCTTTTTTCATCCTTATCAGAAGATAGTGTGAAACTTTTGTAAACAAATTTCCTTCATCTTATATTCAAGTTTAATATTATTATAAAATAAACAACATTAATTGAGATTTTTTGTACTTTGATATGAACATGAGAATGATCTTTGACTGATTTGTCGATTTGAAATAGATTTAGTATAAGATCTTCAGAAGATATTAAAAATCAGCACGTGCAAATATTATTGTTATAGTTATTGTTATTGTATTAATTTTCTGATGATTCATCTTTCCTCGTATGCATTTTCATAAACAACAATTGAACTTAATGTAAGTAAATAAAGTAATTGCTCTATTTACAATTTCAAATTATAACTGAAGATATTATTTTGTCAAATAATTCGTTCAAATCTTCAACATATGTGTCGCATACTATGTTAAAATAGCACTTTTCAATTTTTTAAAAATTGAAATTGCAAATATTGTCTTCAATGCCTAAGATTTGTTGGAATTTATTGTCTATACAACCGTTTAGATAATACATCATTTCACAAACTCCCATACAAGATTTTACCCTAGACCTTTTACCTAGACATATATCTTCCAAATATTAATACAAATAAATATTGAAAAAGGTTTTACATTGGGGTAGTCTAATCAACTTTGCGTATTGAAAAATTTTTATCTTAGAGATGTACACATTTACAGACATACTGAATTGTATCAATGGGTACGTTATTGGGGATTCTAGATTGACCATCCTAATGACGTTATAATGCAATAAATATATAATTCAAAATTTGTATTATAATATGCACTAGGTATATATATATATATATATATATATATATATATATATATATATATATATATATATATATATATATATATATATATATATATATTTTCAACTAGAACTATATATATTATAATACAGGGGGTTGAAAAATATGGGAAATTGCATGTTGCAGTCAGACGAGACGGTGTAGGAAAGTTGCATAGAGACGCGCTACGGCAATCAGTAAATCGTCGGCAACATCAGTCGTAGGAAGCTGCATTTTCTCCAAAAAGTGTTTTCCCTCTTAAAATACGAAAAAATTCAAGAAGCGGTAGTGAATAACTCTCTGTGGCCACTTTCACTGGTATAACAATGTGTTCTCAGGAAAAATGTGATATAAATAAAGTTGGAAAAAACTACAATCTGAATGATTTGTGATCAATTTGAGCTTCCTATTAAAGATTCTTGTCGAGTAATGGCATTAAATACATAAATTAAGGATTTTGAATAATTTTTGAGCGATTTGCTAGCAATTCGCATCTTTCAACTGCGTTTTATACGGAAAAGAAGAGTTTTTTCAATTGAATATTATTGAATTAAGGTCGATTTCTGACGCATGCCTTAGTAGAGCAAGATCCCAGAGCCGCCAGACGTACCTTATTTTCTCAGTAATAAAATTTGTGGGATGAAGTAGTGCCCGTATGTACTTTCAATGTATGGATACTCGCTATCTTGTGCCGACGGCCAATTTCCAGGTATCAAGTGCTAAAGATGGAAAAAAACTCGACCTACACACCTTATTTTCTCAAACTTGATTGTCATATATGATAATTAGGGAAACATATCAATACCTTATGCAAGCTGCCAGACCGATCGTATGGGCCTAACATCCCGCCAGACACACATTAAGTGTGAGTATGATAGTATGAGCGAAATGTCATGATTCGCCCAGGCCCGCCACACATTTACTACAATCGGTTCCGATTGTCTGAAACGATTGTCGGATCAGGGCTTCTGACGCTCAAATACCAATACTTTTATACGATCATATCGCACACCTACGATCCGATATCGGATCGGACGTCCGACTCGGATTCACGAGCAGGGCGTCCTACCGACTAAAAGTCTGATCCGACTACCGGAAGGTAAGCCGTGCCTTATTTTTGCAGAGTCTACCGCAAACATACGATTATTTCTGTCAGTTTTTGACAGGTAGTATAGAAAAAGGAATTGTCAAACCATGTGCGATACTGAAAATTTGATTACCACAATCGAAAAATATTTCTGCTTATGTCATTCAAATAAAATCGGACGTATTTTGTCGGCAGTGTGCGCTAGTGGTCCGATTTGAAATCGTTTCAGACAATCGGATCCGATTGTAGTAAATATACGACCGTTATTAAAAATAAAAATAATAATATCGAAAGTACGTATACTCAAACATAGAGTATGCTTGACTAGACAGTAAATATAGAAGGGAGTTCGACGCCCATACTATATTTCTATCACTATAGCGCTTAAAATGAGCGAATCATGACATATCGCTCATACTGTCATACTCACACTTGTGTGTCTGGCGGGATGTTTGGCCCATACGATCGGTCTGGCAGCTTGCATAAGGTATTGAAATGGTTCCCTGAGTATCATATAGAAAAATCAAGTGTGAGAAAATAAGGTAAATGGCCGTCGGCACAAGATAGCGAGTATCTATACTTTTAAAGTACATACGAGCACTAATTCATCTCACCAATTTGATTACTGAGAAAATACGGTACGTCTGGCGGCTCTGGGATCTTGGACTACAGCGACTCATTCCCACCTTCCTCCAGACTGACAATATTATATTGCCTGCCACATGTATTTTCCACACTCCTGCACCTTTCTGAACTACAATCAAACCTGAATCCAGAAATTTTTTTGTGGTCTATTGCTATTGGACCCTGGTTTATATCATTATTTCTCATATAGGTGGCAGTTGGATTACTATGCCTGTCATTGCACCTGCTCAGAGATTGCCGACTTCATTTACGAGGTTATGATAAGTCGGCTTCCTGGTTGAATCATACGACATACGTGCTAGCTTTTATCATTACCGTAATTAATTTGTTGATTTCTTGCTTCAATCCAACTCTCGCACCTACATCTGTAATTTATGATCCAAAATAATATGCAAAATTGAGAGGAAGTTAGTTAAGAAATTTTATATCCAGTTTCTGGAATAATATACGAGTTTCAGTAACTAGTTATCATTTGAATTTTTTTGTTCTACTTACTGGGTATTGATAGTAAATATATATATATATATATATATATATATATATATATATATATATATATATATATATATATATATATATATATATATATATATATATATATATATTTATATATATATAAATATATATATATATATATATATATATATATATATATATATATATATATATATATATATATATATATATATATATATATATATATATATATATATATATATTTCAATATATTAGGATATCAGGTAAGCGGTCTGTCTGGAAATTGAAACTCTTATTTTCACATCAACTCAATACTTCGTCACCATATGTGACTTCATCAGGAGTAATACTATAATAAAAATAAATTACATCAATTATAAACAATTTCTGGAAAACACACAAATATAACTTACAGGTCTAGAGTTCTGGAAAAATTAAATTACAACTCAACATTCAACGGATGCAACACGACTGGGTGAGAATCAGCCTGACTAGTTTCGGTGCAATGCGAGTGTCAATCTTCGGTTTGTCATCTTGCGGAGGTAATCTTTATATGATGTAAAATTTTGCAATAAATTTTGCTTAGTTGGCCCGTATCAGATTTATAATTCACACAATTTTTGTTTCTTTTTACATAACACATTTCCTAAAATAATATTTTTTTATAATTATCCCAATGGTCTATAACTTTTACGTTAGAAAAATCAAATGCATGCCCTGTACTTTTTTGGTATTCTACGACTGCGCATGAATTTTTTCCTGAGCGACAGTCGCTTTTATGTTGGGTGATACGTTGTTTAAGCCATTGGTTTGTTTGGCCGATGTAAGTACCTTTGCATTCTAAGCATGGTATTTCAAAATTTCGAAAATAACGTTGCTCTTGAGCATGGTTGGTGTTTTGTCCTTCACTCTGGAAAATAATTGAGAGATTGTCACTGTGTTATAATTTGCAATTCTCAAATCAGGGACATGTCTGAACAGTGTCACTATTTTACGTGATAGGTACCTGGTTGACGTTAGGTATCTTTCTGTATTTTATTGTATGTCTATCTATATTTTCTGTGGGACCATCGTAGAAGTTAGAATTGTATATCATATTTTTCAATATATGTTTAGGATATCCGTTATTTATGGAGCTTCCAACAAAAATTGTGTAAATATAAATATGGGCCAATTAAGCAACATTTATTGCAAACTTTTATATCATATATAGATTACCTCCGCCAGGTGACAAACCGAAGATTGACACTCGCATTGTACCGAAACTAGCCAGGCTGATTCACACCCAGTCTTGTTGCATCCGTTGAATGTTGTGTTTGTATTTTAATTTTTCCAAAACTCTATACCTGCAAGTTTTATTTGTGTGTTATCCAGAAATTGTTCATTATTGACGTAATTTATTTTTATTATAGTATTACTCCTGATGAAATCACAAATGGTGACGAAATATTGAGTTGATGAGAAAATAAGAGTAGATATCAATTTCCCGACAGACCGCTTACCTGATATCATAATATATTGAAATTACAGTACGGTCGATAACAAGATTTTTTAAATTTTATATATATATATATATATATATATATATATATATATATATATATATAATTGAAAATTACGAATTAGCAGGATATATATATATATATATATATATATATATATATATATATATATATATATATATATATATATATTATTGAAAATTACGAATTAGCAGGTATAGTTTTCATTATATCAACACTGATCAAATCTCTTACAAACCATTCAGTATAATTACCAAGGAACGGATATTTGAGGTATGAAAAGTTATTGTTGAGCTTTTCCAAAATTATTTCAATCTGAATAGATTTTAGTATTCTAGTATGTGCATATACTTTGAAAAATTGTTTTTTTCAGTTGTCCGTTGCAATAATGTTTGTGATTATTGGAGGTATGAATATAAACCTAGATCGCCAAAAAACTGCAGCTGTTATTCTAAATGATATAATTCTAATATTTATATTTTTGATAGCTACTGTAAACATTGTAATTTCTAGTTTTGGAATGGAATATTCTAGTCAACTCTTGCAACATTTTTGAGAAGTTGAATATCTGAATTATATTAACTTTCCTTACAATTAAGTAGTTCAGAGACTGCGGAATGTATTGTTTTGGTTTTCAAAACAAGCCAAATTATTGAATAATTATTATTGAACTAGCAGAATTAGTTAATTTTACATCTGGTGAATTAAATACGGTCTGTATTTAAATTGTCTTACGAAAGTGAATCAAGTATAAAGAGACTGTAGTTTTTTGATTTATCTATTTTTCCATTGTCGCTTTGAAGGACATTCAATTTTTGGAGCATATTAGAGGCTTATCGATTTTTTTTTTCAGTCTAATATTTCTTTCAATATGAAATTTCAAAACATTTTGAAAATAATTCGATTATAAGGTATCAACTTTGAAATTTTGAATGGCTCTTTAAGGCATGTGATTAATCGTATAAAAGTTTTCTCGGAACTAATTGAATTCGAGAAAAAATTGTGAACTCACTATTCGTTTTCAGTAAGAGCCCTTTCAGACTTGGATACTGTATCCGAGATACGCGTATCCCAGATACAGAAAATACATTCGTTTATATGTACGTTTTCACACTGCATTCAGCACAGCATACCGTATCGCGATACTAAATTTCTGAATCTCGCTCATTCAGCCGCCGGCGA
Organism: Cynegetis impunctata; assembly: GCA_030704885.1. Taxonomy (NCBI): domain Eukaryota; kingdom Metazoa; phylum Arthropoda; class Insecta; order Coleoptera; family Coccinellidae; genus Cynegetis; species Cynegetis impunctata. Next base: position 49,965 of record JARQZK010003645.1, read on the forward strand.
CAGTATCCGAATCCGGGATACCGAATTATCATTGTGGCTTATGGACCTGTTCAGACTTGCATACTTTTGCGATTCAAAAAGCACAATAGCATAGGCGTACAATATTTTTATTATTTATTAGTAGAAGTGAAGTGGAATAGAAAGTTTTTTCGATTGTACCATGGAGAATAAAGTTTTTGATAACGAGAAATTTTGGTAGAACCGAATTCTTGTATATGGGATACAAGTAATGAAAATCATTTCGACAGAAATATAAACCAAAAATGTTGGGTGGAAATTACCAAACAGATGTGTGAAAATTTTGAAGAAATGAGAATTGTTCAACAAAATGAATATGGTAGGTATATTTATAAAAGTAATTATACATTCAAAAAGGAATGCATAAATACATTAGCTAAATAAATCAAATTATTATATTATTAAAAATACTCGAAACAAGACGATTATTTGTCGAAAGCTTACTGATTTTTACAATAATCATCTCAAGATGGATAACAAAAATTAAATGAAATATTTCAATAATATTGGTTATTAGCGATGAATAATGAGTTTATTCGTTAATTTATATTGCTTTTAAGTTTTTACGGATTGCAGTGAAAACCCCTTAGATAAGCGAATTGATGTTTAATTTGTATTAATCAGTGCACTACTATCTAGTAACTGTTCGCAAACTATCAAGTAAATTGTAAGTTACGGAAATAAATTATACATGGTACACTGTAGTTAGGGCCCAGAAATATAATGAAAGGGCTCTTAGAGCCCTTTCAGACTAGGATACTGTATCCGAGATACTGCACAGAACGAAAAACGTACGTAAATATAACGAATAAAACCATTGTGATAATGTATTCGGACATCAATTTTCAACCGATGCTCGAGTTCTTTGAATCAATGTATTATAATTGATTGCTTGATGTTCAAGTGATTATATCAATCCCCGAGAGGCATTAATTTCATCACCTGGATTTCAGAACAAAGTACATTCTACTAATGACCACTGTGTATCAGTCAATCAACATCCAGCATAATATTAATGTTTTCTGTACATCAACCGATCAACTGCAGTCATTGAATTAAGGAACTCAGGACATTGACTCAATCACCGATACATTAATTCTAAGCCATGCGCACAATGACTTTCGAACATCGTTCAATGTTCGAAGACGTTAATATAATATAAAAACACATCGATCTGAGCCTACAGGTTGCACCTTTTGTTTTCATGAATAAAATAGACTAGACTATATATATATATATATATTTAATATATATATATATATATATATATATATATATATATATATATATATAATATATATATATATATATATATATATATATATATATATATATTATATATATATATATATATATATATATATATATATATATATAGTGACAGGTATATAATTGCAAATAGGGAAAAAATGTCTATATATTATTGCTAATGATGCTCCAAGCAATTATGATGGCACTGTCGATCGAGTTCGTTCCAAAGATAACTACAAACAGACACAAAAGATTCATTGAATTGGAATAATACAATTTATTCTTCAAATATTGACATAAGATATGTGTTATCTGTATACAATTCCTGGATTGAGGTTTAAAAAAAAAGTATTCAATAAACGACCAAAACATAATACTTTCTGGAGAAAAACTCAAATTGGAAACATAAATAATATTTGAACAACTATTAACAGCTCTTATAACATTGAAAAACTTATATCTAATTCCATCGAAGTATGTATACTCTACCAATGGGCCTAGTAATAACTCAATCGCCTTGTCTTTGACATTGCTATTGAATAGAAATGCAATGATTTTGGTACTTCTCTTTCACAGTTTTTGAGAAAAAAATTATCATTTTTGTTCTTCATGGTTGAGTCCATATCAATCTAGAAGTAAAGTTATAATAGTTAGTTGCAACTATAGCTATATTATATTGAATGTTATAGGTAATACATGGAATTATACAAGATTTAATTAAAAATCATGAAAAATATACTAGTTGACCATTGACAATTTAATATATTACATAAAGAGAACAAGGAATATTCTTCAATAATTTTTAAAAAAACATACCTACGCCACAGTTGCAAAGTAGACATCTTATGTCAGAAAGTTTGTATTCTAGCGACGGGTTTCTGCATTTTCGATCTCTGCGGTGAATTGTTGGTTTCCAATATCTTTGGTGGAGGGCGCTCTGGGTTGTTATACAGATAGTTGTCCGACCATGATTTATATTGGGGAAAGGTAAATACTGAATATATATGAAGGTGCTTGGAATATTTCGATTTCTACTTCAGATCCAGATCACACTTACAAGTATGGTCACAACCTGCAATAAATGATTATTTTTCAAGATGATGTTGAAATAGTGTAGACCGTCAAATTTTAGTAAATAGTAGATTTTTTGTAAATACAATTTTCTTTTCGGTAATTTACTGAATTTACAAGGGTATTTAGCAAAACAATGTATGAGCAAGTTCCATTATTGAGCATATCTATTTCTTATAGCAAAATTCATAGTAGTTCGCGAAATAATATAAAAATTGTTCAAAATGCAATATATTTATATATTTTCACTATAAGTGCTCGAAACACGCCATGTTTTCATTCTTTCGTCTCTTTCAACACTGTTCAGTGTAACTACTTATTTTTTTGAGATTGTATTCTGGCAAAAAATATTTTCGTAACTTTTATTCAAATGTTATAAAAAACTAACAAGATTCAAAAAATACAGTTACTGTACTTACCACCTTCTAAAGAAACTGCTTCCACAAAAATTTACTTATACACAAATAACACTTCACCGTGGCTTAGATAGATACTCGTATAGCGAATTAGGCGGAAATTTGACATATTTACGTTGAGACGGTGGGGGTGCAGCCAGAAATTCATCAATCCATGATTCTTTAAGCATTGTCCCAATGCTCTCGGACATTGACCGAATGACCGAAATACATTAGGTAATAAACGCAGTGCATTGCTATGATGAACTATACATAGGTTAATGTTTTCAATCATTAATGTTATGCCTATTGAACATAGCTTTATTAAAAGAGGGATTATGACAATGTGTCGTGATGATTAAAGGTACATAGTATTGATCATTATGTAGTCATTATCTTGATGTATTTTTCACATTGCTCTGATGTAAATAACATTATAAAGATGACTTTTTTCATTAGATTCATGATTCAATTACATTATCATAATGACATAGATTTCATTATAACAACAAAATCGTTGATTGATCAATCACAGAAATTCATTATTATCAATAAATTTTGGACATTGTCCTAATGAAAAATACGTTATGATAATGAATATGCGGTCAACCATTGGCAGTGATTGATATCAGGCTCATTATTATTTTCTGTGTGTATGCGAGATACAGAATTTAGGCCAGATACAGTCAAGATACTTTTGTTAGAATATAGTTTTGTAAATAAATTTTATCAGTACAATATCAGTGCTGTACGGTGCTTTTTATGAAATGGACATTGAAGAGTGCGCTATTCTGTGGTATATTATATTTCTGGGCCCTAACTACAGTGTACCATGTATAATTTATTTCCGTAACTTACAATTTACTTGATAGTTTGCGAAGAGTTACTAGATAGTAGTGCACTGATTAATACAAATTAAATATCAATTCGCTTATCTAAAGGGTTTTCACTGCAATCCGTAAAAACTTAAAAGCAATATAAATTAACGCATAAACTCGTTATTCATCGCTAATAAACAATATTATTGAAATATTTCATTTAATTTTTGTTATCCATCTTGAGATGATTATTGTAAAAATCAGTAAGCTTTCGACAAATAATCGTCTTGTTCCGAGAATTTTTAATAATATAATGATTTGATTTATTTAGCTAATGAATTTATGCATTCCTTTTTGAATGCACTGTATAATTACTTTTATAAATATACCTACCATATTCATTTTGTTGAACAATTGTCATTTCTTCAAAATTTTCACACATCTGTTTGATAATTTCCACCCAACATTTTTGTTTTATATTTCTGTCGAAATGATTTTCATTACTTGTATCCCATATGCAAGAATTCGGTTCTACCAAACTTATAAATTTCTCGTTATCAAAAACTTTATTCTCCATGGAACAATCGAAAAACCGTTCTATTCCACTTCACTTCTACTAATAAATAATAAAAATATTGTACACCTATGCTATTGTGCTTTTTGAATCGCAAAAGTATGCAAGTCTGAACAGGTCCATAAGCCACAATGATAATTCGGTATCCCGGATTCGGATACTGTCGCCGGCAGCTGAATGAGCGAGATTCAGTAATTTAGTATCGCGATACGGTATGCTGTGCTGAATGCAGTGTGAAAACGTACATATAAACGCATGTATTTTCTGTATCTGGGATACATGTATCTCGGATACAGTATCCAAGTCTGAAAGGGCTCTAACAGATGTAGAACTTTTTTATGAATATCTTCTTACATTAGGAAACACCTCTGGAGTTAACTTTCAACGGTGTTCCACAATCTGTTGCTTAGAAACTAATGATATCAGATGTCTTCAGTAGTTAAAAGATGCTATTAGTTATGATGAAACCTGCTATCAACTGTGTTTCAATTGAAATTCTTTCAAACCCCTTGTAACTTTCCTGTCGGAGATGCCTAATTGAGTCCCAAAATTTATAATTCGTCTTAATGATAGCCGAACTGAGTCCCGGAGTTAGGTAAATTGAGTCCCGGGCCTACCTGAGCTTGCACAGTAGGGGTTCGTAATCTGTTCGTAGAATACTAGAACTAAAATTCATATTATATCATATAATTTTATACAATTTACAAATATTTACAATAATATACCTATACCTAATGACATGCTAAATATTCGTTTATTTAATTATTCTAAATTTTTCTCCTACAATTTTAAGAAATTCAAATTTTGATATTGAGTTACAATTTAATTTTAAAATTTGTTAATTTAGAAAATTTTTATTTTTGAGAGTGTGTGAAGAATAAACTTTTTTTATATTTTTTTGAATGCTTCTAATTTTTATATAAGTGTCACTTTGAAAATCTATTAACACTGTTAAATATTGGAATATATGTGGATGGGCGAAATAAAATGAAGAATTAAACCTTGCATGAAAGCTCTCGCATGCATTCGTCGTCCGTTGTAAACTGCTCGTCTTCTCCGCCCATATTTCTGATGGAAACCTAGCCGATTCTGAAATATAATTATCGACCAGATAGTCCGCAAATTCCACAACTTTAGAATTCTGTGGTTGTATTGAAGATAAATCTTCAACAAAACAATCTCTGGGTTGAGAAATGGCATTGCAAAGCAGTACGTTAAATATTTACCCACGTCACTGTCTTTGTCTTTGTATAAGGATGATAAGCCTAGTGCTTGAATTTTGCGCCACCTTAAAAATTTTTTTAAATTTATTTCATGTAAGATTTGCAAAATATTTAATGTCAAATAGAAGTACTTACCAAGACTGTGAACGGCAGCCCTTCAATGAAACATCACTCCAAACCTCAGTAACACTTTGATGAATTGCTTCTTCAAAATCAGCAAATACTTTTCGTAAAGTAAGTATTTTATTGCATTTGCCAATTTCTTCAACCAGATGTTTCAGTGCCAGTGTGTATGTATTTTTTCGTTTATTTGGCAATAAAAAGAAAACCAATGGTATGTAATGGTCGTCTTTTGAACCATGAACATTTAACATCTTATGGAAACGATATTTGAAGCCATCCAACACAATCAGTTGTTTCCCTCTTTCACTTAGTACAACTCTCACAGAACTCATTTTGACAAACTAACTAACACCGAATAAGTAGGTACAAATTAAACAAACTATATTAAACATTTTGTAGAAAACCCTTTTTATATATGATATCCATAGATATCTAACCAATGAAATCCTTCGTTCATAGGTAATAAAAATATTATTTGGTATAGAGATTTAAAAAGTGATTAGGAATTCTCGAAATATGCATATCAGGAGGATTAGAAGGATTAGAAAGATTTAAGTGACCCGGGACTCAATTGGACCATCTAAATTTCTTGACCCTTCTTAATTCAGGTAGACGGGACTCAATTTACCTTTGCCCTTTCCTGTTACCTGTTCAGTAGTAATGCACCATACTGTGTATCATTATGAGTTTTGGAGGCCGTAACTTAATGAACATTCCTTTCAGTGATAAATGAATTGAAAACATGAATTGAGGTCATGAAGTTATTGTTCTTTTCTATAAGATATCTACGTTCAAAAAATATTTTTATTCTCGGCCCTTTTAAAATAAACACATAATTCTTCAAAAAAAACTTATCGAACCATCATTATTATTTATATAAATTTCTATTTGCTTCAATCCTGTACATATAAAAAAATTAATAATGATCCCTTCCTCAACTGGTTGAAATTCTTGTTCACGCATTTATAAGCTACAGGCACTATAAATTTAACGAAATGCTCTACTCTCGCCTGAAATCTGCAATTCGCCAAGCTGTTGCTGATAAACTACTCTTAAATTAAATACTTTACCAAAAGCAAAGTCAAAGCCACGTATTTCATTCTTCCCTGGAGTTTGTATGAAGAAGGCGAGATTCTTGTCTTGAGCCATGAGGAAGAACTATTTCAGTAAAATCATAGCACACACTTATTTGTATTAGGTTTGGGTGAGACTGAATGATTTATGGAATAAAGGAGGTGATGTGGGATTCAGAGTATAAATATTGGGTTAGCATTCGCCTTTGTAAAGTTGCAAGCAGTGACAGTCATGAGGAAACCTATAAGAGAAGCTCATTGTACACCAGACGACACTGGGATAATAGTCTAGTTTATATTTGATTCACGATTGTATCTATGGATGTAATAGGTTCGCCAATGATAAGAACTATATTCAGTAATAAGATACACTCCAGCTATGAGAGCCAAATTAAATATACTTATATATCCTCAACAAACTTATATGGGGTGTAGGAAACTATACCAGAAAAATTTGAAGATGTGTTTCTCAATATATTCTAGTTGATTTTGAATTTTGTTTATAACTCTGCATTCTTAGTTTAATTTTTTATTCAACAATCAATGTTATTGAACATTTTACTAAGGCCTGTTTATTGAAGGAGATAGTGGTGTAAACCCGACTGGCTAAGACTTAAACTCCCTCCTCCAAAATTTTGCCTTTTGGAAAACCGTTTGAATTCGTTAAGTTCAAATTGAAAAGATCCGATGATATACTAATTTTGGGAAACATGATGTGATTTCTATTCTCGTCACAATTAAACTTAACTTGAGGTCTGAAAAAAACAAAAAACGCTGCATACTAAAAAAAATTTTTTTATTTATGGTACATTCTTCTGAATATTCATCAATTTAAATTGTTCTCCATGCCAATTCTTTTTGTGTCGAGGATCTGCAAAGGTTATATATATATATATATACATATATATGTATATATATATATAAATTTCAAAGAAATTTCAATTACGAATATCATAGTGGAACGTCAAATTTTTTATTAAAATCGAGTTTTTCAAGATTCAACCAGCCTGTTATTGCTAATAATTATCAAGAGTTTAAAAATAGATCACAGGCAACAACTATTCGAATAAATAATTAAATATTGCAAGCTGAAAATATGGCAATGATCCTAAACTTAAGCTGAGGGTTTTAAACTTTGTTATAACTGTAAGTACCCCTTTTTAAAAGATTTGAAATTCTAAATAAATAAAAAATTTCATTGAAAACGGCTACTTTCATATAAACGAACTATTCCGATAATTTTTCTCTACCTATTTTAATATTTACAGCAACTAATTTCATTGTTAGTGTTTATTTACTCGTTCTTAGATCTCGCGGATAGCATTAATCGCCTCCGTGGCAAAGTTTGACCAAATCTCCCATACCGGAGAGTTCAGACAATAAACCACAATTGTGTGATTATCTTCCGTATCTAAGGATTTTGTTTGTTGTACTTTTTTCATCTTCAAACTTTCAATCCAATACTTGGCTACGCCGTTCTGATGTGGACCAAAGAGTCCGAAACACGTGGTCAACGGTGCTTCCATATAAGCGTCTATACCGATAATTCTACTCCACTTCTTTAATGTTTTCCCATGACTCATTTCTTTGTTGTTAGATAAATAGTACCCTTTTATTATTATTTTCAAACATTGCGTAGGTGAGGGTTTCTTTGGTTTCCCTTACCATCTCTGGTGATAACAATTTGAATGTTAATATTGAACTGAATAGCATATACTAAGCAGCCCTGTTTTTTTTCAATTTTTTTAAATCAATAAATGTCAAAGAAATTTCAATTACGAATATCATAGTGGAACGTCAAATTTTTTATTAAAATCGAGTTTTTCAAGATTCAATCCAGCCTGTTATTGCTATAATTATCAAGAGTTTAAAAATAGATCACAGGCAACAACTATTCGAATAAATAATTAAATATTGCAAGCTGAAAATATGGCAATGATCCTAAACTTAAGCTGAGGGTTTTAAACTTTGTTATAACTGTAAGTACCCCTTTTTAAAAGATTTGAAATTCTAAAATAAATAAAAAATTTCATTGAAAACGGCTACTTTCATATAAACGAACTATTCCGATAATTTTGCTCTACCTATTTAATATTTTCCAGCAACTAATTTCATTGTTATTGTTTATTTACTCGTTCTTAGATCTCGGATAGCATTAATCGCCTCCGTGGCAAAGTTTGAACCAAATCTCCCATACCGGAGAGTTCAGACAATAAACCACAATTGTGTGATTATCTTCCGTATCTAAGGATTTTGTTTGTTGTACTTTTTTCATCTTCAAACTTTCAAATCCAATACTTGGCTACGCCGTTCTGATGAGGACCAAAGAGTCCGAAACACGTGTCAACGGCTGCTTCCATATAAGCGTCTATACCGATAATTCTACTCCACTTCTTTAATGTTTTCCCATGACTCATTTCTTTGTTGTTAGATAAATAGTACCCTTTTATTATTATTTTCAAACATTTGCGTAGGTGAGGGTTTCTTTGGTTTCCCTTACCATCTGGTGATAACAATTTTGAATGTTAATATTGAACTGAATAGCATATACTAAGCAGCCCTGTTTTTTCAATTTTTTAAATCAATAAATGTCAAAGAAATTTCAATTACGAATATCATAGTGGAACGTCAAATTTTTTATTAAATCGAGTTTTTCAAGATTCAACCAGCCTGTTATTGCTAATAATTATCAAGAGTTTATATATATATATATATATATATATATATATATATATATATATATAGGATAACTATTTGTAGGACTGCAGCAATGTAAAAGGAAACTCTTTTGAAGTTTTTCCAAGCTTTCGGAATCGTTTATTCCATCGTCAGGGAGAATCTACCATGAGAATGATTACATAGATGTTGATAATACGATATAAGAAACATTGAAAATGATGCTATTTGTTAAAAAATTATAAAAGTTGATACATTTTTGAAGTTATAATTAAATTACTGAACGAAATGACAAATCGGAGTCACTCATTTTTTTTAAAATTTTCAAATTGAAGTTTGACATTATTTCGTTACGTTAAATTAATTCGATTTTGTGTTATTTTATATCAGTGAAAGTAAAAAAGAATAAATTTCACTCAAATGGTTTATATCTGTTTTTTTATTTATGGATTTATTGTCTTGAATAAATAAAGGCCATTTCTAAAAAGATCTTTTTGAAAGATGTGATTCTCTTGCAAGAACAGTTGTTGAAAGGTAGTTCATCTGGTGGTCACAATCTTGACATGTTTAGCTAAAGCACATCTCTCAGGGTGTAATCTTACTATCACTCTTATGAGAAGTGATTCTGTCTTTTAATAATCTTTTTGCCTCGTTACCTTATATAAAAGAAATAACATCTAAACTGACCAAGAATTTTTCAATCTTTTGAAAACATCAAAATTGCAAATAGAACAGTTATTTCAATGAGACAAATATATTCGAAAGTAAAAGACAAAATTCCTATTTTATCACTCCAAAAATGTTGTTTATAATATCCTTGTCTTGATTGTGATAAGAATTATATTGGCCAAACAAAAGATTATTAAAAGACAGAATCACTTCTCATAAGAGTGATAGTAGATTACACCCTGAGAGATGTGCTTTAGCTAAACATGTCAATGATTGTTACCACCAGATGAACTACCATACAATAACTGTTCTTGCAATAGAATCACATCGTTCAAAAAGATCTTTTTTAGAAATGGCCTTTATTTATCAAGACAATAAATCCATAAATAAAAAAACAGATATAAACCATTTGAGTGAAATTTATTCTTTTTTACTTTCACTTGATATAAAATAACACAAAATCGAATTAATTTACGTAACGAAATAATGTCAAACTTCAATTTGAAAATTTTAAAAAAATGAGTGACTCCGATTTGTCATTTCGTTCAGTAATTTAATTATAACTTCAAAAATGTATCAACTTTTATAATTTTTTAACAAATAGCATCATTTTTCAATGTTTCTTATATCGTATTATCAACATCTATGTAATCATTCTCATGATAGATTCTCCCTGACGATGGAACAAACGATTCCGAAAGCTTGAAAAAACTTCAAAGAGTTTCCTTTTACATTGCTGCAGTCCCTACAAATAGTTATCCTCTACACTAGTCAGCGACTATCCTCCTCTATATATATATATATATATATTATATATATATATATATATATATATATATAATATATATATATATATATATATATATATATATATATATATATATATATATATATATATATATATATATATATATAATATATAATACATATATATAAATATATATATATATATATATATATATATATATATATATATATATATATATATATATATATATATATATATATATATATATACATATATATATATATATATATATATATATATATATATATATATATATATATATATATATATATATATATATATATAGAAATCATTGTTTTCTAACATTCTGATCCACATTGCTAAACATTCAAATTTATTCTTCAGGGCATCTCAAGTTTTTAGATTCTCGACTCAATAAAAATTGTTTCATTTATAGATTGTATAATCCATTATTTGAAATTTCAAATGATCTAAGAAACTGACTTAATTAAGATATTCAACTGAATAATAGCAACTACGACTTGACTGGCAATTTAATACAACGTTAAGTTGATAACTTATAGTAAAACATCAATAGACATCCAATTGTGTAATATTGAATACAAAATCCATTATTTTTCATGAATATTCAAACGATTTTGACTAAATATTTCAAAGATAGAATTTTATTCAATTTTTTTCTTTGAATTATCATTTCAGAAAAAAAATAAAAAAAATTGAACTTTGTTAAATAGACTCTTTTAATACATTATTTTCTTCCTTCATTTATTAGTAACATTGTGTCTCTATCATAAAAATTTCAATTCAATAATTTTGCGTAATATTCTTACCCAGCCAACGGCGGTTATTATAGCTATAATAGTATTAACATAAAATTTGAAGAAGAGTAGAATAAAAATTCATTGATTTCAGATAAATTATAATTTTGTAATACGAGTTTATTCCGTAGGTAGCTGCTGGATGTTTATCAATAATAGTATATCTATTAATGGATCATAGTCAGAACTACGAACATAATCAAATAGCTTGGATACTGAATCACTTGAACTTAGCATTTGTTACCTCTATTATGTTTTGCGATATTATAAAAATGAATTTAGGTCTTGACCCCAATGTTTTTGTAGCTAATGGGACGAAGAAATCAGAATTTTAAAATTTTAGCATTATTTCTTGATTTTATTTTATTTTCAATAAATATATAGATATATATGTATATATATATATATATATATATATATATATATATATATATATATATATATTTAAATATATATATATATATATATATATATATATATATATATATATATATATATATATATATATATATATATATATATATATATATAAATATATATATATATATATATATATATATCTTTTATTATTTTACTCAATCATTTTGTTGACTCTCTCTCCTCTTATAATTCACTTTTATTTTTATTTTTTGTATCATTTGTTTTTTTTTCCTGCTGTATAGGTGATTCAAGGAACTCTTTGTATATTTCTGGGCATTCGCGTTAATATCAATGATCAAGAGGATCACAGTAAAGCCGACCAGGCGAACAACTATGTAGTTTGGGTGAATTTCTTTCTAATGGGAGTGAATGTTATTATCAATGTATTCGATATGAAATCTCCTCCAGAGACGTGAGCCGTTATTTTGCTTTCATTTATTATTCTCAATATTTAATTTCATTTAAAACATTAGTTCATTTTCTTTTTATCTTAATTTATTTATATAACATTGCGAACATTCTACAAATGAATATTCGTTCTAACTTTGAAAATTGCTAATTTATTTTATTTTCAATGATATATTAGTATTACTGTTATTCGATTCGATTTAATGAATTTTTTTTCTATTCTATTATTAAGATAAGCCTTTCGTGTATCTACCGTAAAATATTATATTTCCAAGCAAATGTAAATATTATGTTGTGTACTTATATACTAAAATCCTGTGTTATAAAAAAACCTTAGGTATAATTAATTTGTCACTTATCTATTCTTCTTCCTATTCTCGTAAAAAATGTGTATGCTCTTATTGTTGAACTTATATCTCAAAAAGCTATGTATTTTTAGATTATATAAGTCAATGTATAAATGAATAAAATATTTACCTAAACTATACCTTGTTTTTAGTTGCAACACACACTTCAATAAAAAGAATTTATCAACTGCTGTTGAACGTTCACCTATTTCTAATTAGACATCGTTTATATGAAATGAATAACTGCTTTTGAACTCTTCCGGCATTAGTGAAAACTTCATCGATTTCTTCCGAAAAAATTATAAGACATATACCACATGAGGCAGAAAATTTCTGCAAATGGTTCATTCTTCTGTGTTCGCATGAGTTTTTTTTAAAGAAATGCACCAGGATATTAACACTTCATCATGAAACTATTAGTATCTTCGGATAAGAAGACATGACCTCTTGGTGGACGGAAATTGTCGACGAGGACGAGGGAAAAAATAGTCATAAAAAATTACCTTTTATTGCATAAAAACAAACGAGAAATGCCTCATACTTTTTAGGCAATAGATTGTATACATATATATATATATATAAATATATATATATATATATATATATATATATATATATATATATATATATATCTATAGATATATATATATATATATATATATATATATATATATATATATGTAAATATATATATATATATATATATATATATATATATATATATATATATATATATAATATTAAATATATATATATATATACATATATATATATATATATATATATATATAGACATATATATAATATATACATATATATATATATATATATATATAATATATATATATATATATATATATATATATATTTATATATATATATATATATATATATTTATATATATATATATATAAATATATTATAATATAATATAATATATAAATATATATATATATATATATATATATATATATATATATATATATATATATAAATATATATATATATATATATATATATATATATATATATATATATATATATATATATATATACAGGGTCACTGATATGTATGGAAACGGTCGATTATTTACTAAAGTAAGATAGCTAACGAAAAATGTTAAAATACAAAAGTTTAAGGGTTTTTCAAAATGTATCCCACTAAATGAAAATTAAGTATACAGGGTCAGTCAAAAAGTACTGAAGAAATAAAATTGCTTTTTCTTCAATAGAACACCCTATATATTATAACATATTTCAATTCTGCTCAAAATTCTGAACAAAATTTTCACAGCATATCATTTCCTGAATACAACTGTTCTCGAGATATCGAATTTCAAAAATAACTTTTTACTACTCTCAAATTTATTAAAGAAAAAACACGAAATGATGGATATTTATTATGAAAGTCACACAAGGTGGAGCAGGTATGTGGATATGATTACAATTTAATTATAATATTCTTACAGAAAATAAATAAGCATAATTGTTCAGGGTTGATAAAAATGCACGAAATAAGTTGTAGTAAACAACAAATTCTATATAATGAGGTGCTCAAAGTGTTCACCATTTACCTCTTGATAGTAAATGTAGTCTACAAAAATAGGCCACAAAATATCTAAGAGTTGCAAGGAAGAATAAGGCATGAAATTTCTACCATTCCTCCTCACAGGATTTTGAATTCACTACAAAATTTTATTCAGCGAGTTCATTACTGTCAGGAGGTAAATGGTTAACACCTTATTAAATAGAATTTGTTGTTGATTACAACTTGTTTCGTGCATTTTTATCAATCCTGAACAATTATGGTTTTTTATTTTCTGTGAAAATATTATGATTAAATTGTATACATATCCACATACTCCACCTTGTGTGTCTTTCATAATAAATATCCATAATTTCGTGCTTTTTCTTTGATATATTTGATAGTAGTAAAAAGTTATTTTCAAAATTAGATATTTCGAAAACGGTTGCATTTAGGAAATGATGTGTTATGTAAATTTGGTTCAGAATTCAGAGCAGAATTGAAATATGGTATAATATATAGGGTGTTCTATTGAAGAAAAAAACAATTTTATTTCTTCAGTACTTTTTGACTGACCCTGTATACTTAATTTTCATTTAGTGCGATAGATTTTGAAAAACCCTAAAACTTTTGTCATTAGAAACATTTCTCGCTAGCTATCTTACTTTAGTAAATAATCGACCGTTTCCATACATATCAGCGACCCTGTATATATATGATGTATACATCCATAAACTTGTTAAGTTTTTTCTGATCACTAACAGTCAAAGTTTTAATGATAAAGTCAAGAATTTCGTGACGAGATATCAATCAACTTTTCAATAAAATCGCATTATGAAGAAAAACAAATGAGTAAAAATGCAATACAGTCATGAACATTTCAAACATATATATATATATATATATATATATATATATATATATATATATATATATATATATATATATATATATATATTTATATATATTTACAATAAAAGATATTTTGGAGTATTCACACGCAAACATTCAATGAAGGTTAAAAATCTTGATAAGATCACGTTTCAATGAGAAACCATAACTTATCAATAATATCATTTTTCAAACGTTAATAGTCTGTTATTGCTAATATATGATCCAATAAAAATACGGTTCAGGCAAAAACAAATTGAGTATAAATATATAGGTATAATATATATATATATATATATATCTATATAATTATATATATATATATATATATATATATATATTTAATTATATATATATATAAAAATAAAAATATATATATAAATATATATTAATATATATATATATATATATATATATATATATATATATATATATATATATATTTATATACATGTATATATATATATACATATATATATATATATATATATATATATATATATATATATATACATAGATATGTATATTGTCCGTTTTACAGGGAATAATGAAATGGTCGTCTTGAAAAGATTTAAATATAATGAGCCAATAGTGCTCTCAGTTGTTTCGTCTATCTGATTAGTAAAACTGAACGTGAGGTTAAGATTCGAGAACAATGAAGTAGATACTCAAGTGATGAATAATGCATTTCGCATTTAAAAAAATGACATACAATTTCGAGAAATAATTTCATTCGAATAGCATGTATGTAGGTACATTCGATGTATGCTAACAACAGTACCTACATGAAAGTTTGGTAATTTCTAATGAATTTAAGACTTCCTACATTATTTCACAATATTTTTCAATATTAAGAACATTAAATTAAGTATTCGACAAGAGAAGAGACCTGTACTCGACCTGTAACGAAACTTTTTGAACATTTTCAACTTTTTTCAACTGTATTTCATTAACACTGCAATAATAATTTTGTCAACCATCCGTAAAGTACCCACATTCCTGGAGCTTTTCGTTCAGGAAATACTTACTTTCCGAACTAGTCGAATGCAGAAGTAAGAATCAGTTGGAGTATGTGACTTGAAATTTACAATGCAGCAGCTGCTCTTACAGGACAATAAAATTATTGCCTGAAGAATCCTAGCTCGGGTGATTTCTTCACAAGATGGATGACTATGAAGAAATTTTGAAACTAGACGTAATTTCTTTACCTTGTGGACTGAGTACTCTATGATGAAAAATACAATATATTAGTGGGAAATAATGTAAATTCTAAAAAGAAAGAAGAATGGATAAAAAGCGACAAATTGAAATTCTGCAAAGATAAAAAAGAAAAGGAAATAGATCGTAATATATGTCTTAGTTCATCAAGGAAATTGATATGGGTAAATTGATTTTAAAACACACAAGCGTGTGTGTCGCAGGTATCAGGTATATACACCTGACAGGCGTCTGGTGTACCTGTCAGGTGTACCTGATAGTAAGTGGCCGGCATCAGATAAGTGAAATGTATAATTTTCTGCATGTAATTAACTCACCTTGCCTTAATCCGATGTGCTCGAGTTTTTCTAAACATAGATTTGTTTTTACTATTCTGATAATACCTCTTCAAAAATTAAAAGATTCTCATTCGCGGAAAAATGCATTCGTATATGCAACCAGTTCGATTGGATACGATGAATTCAACTTTAATTCTCTTATAAGAACTTCAATTTCCTAATAATGTATCGTTTTATAAACACAATGAATTAATTAGTCGTTAATATCTTGGGAAACCTATTTAATCTACTTATCTAAATATTTATCAATTGCTCACACAGGATGATATTGATCTTCAAATATATCGATCTATGAATATTTGTGTGAATATGCTGCTCCTGTAACACATTTTACATGAAATAGATTAAACAAGAAGGGTTTCTAACATAGAACAGGGGCCGATTCAATCAACTCTTGAAATTTGTATCATATACCTACAGGAAACCAGACTAAAAGGTTAGTCTGGTTTCCTGTAGGTAGCAAGATGGGAAAGTACCTACTGATTGTTGAAAATAAGATTTATAATTCTTGAAATGGATGTTTACATATGTGACGAAGTTTCAAGATTGTACCCATCAGCTTTTCTGTTCCTTTTTTACGTGTTTTTAAAATTTATATAACCTATATATTATTCTGACTGCAACCTCAAAATATATAAATACATTTTTCCTCAACTAGCCAGTCAAGACTACCCTTCTATATATATATATATATATATATATATATATATATATATATATATATATATATATATATATATATATATATATATATATATATATATATATATATATATTGCATACCTGGAAAACGGCTCTGACGATTTGAATGAACTTTTGTAGTAGTATTCGAATAGAGCTTTGATTTTCAAGTTTACCTATATAGATTTTGTTTCCGTGAAAACGCAATTTTGAAAACAAAATAAATCATTCATGGTAGCCTTGTGTGCGCTTTTATGCTGATAATTTCATTCAATGCAATCTCGTAAAATTTTGTGGAACTTACATTGTTGCCGACGGATGTTAATCAACTGTTACCTCAAAATTTTATGGGATGGTTCGGTGCTATATGACATTATCCAAATATTAGATGATTTTATGCGAAGAATACTTTTAATTGTTCATTTGTAGTTAATATGTGCACATCACAATGCCTAAAAAACCATGAGAGGAAATATTCAATGTTGATTTTCGTTAGTATCTTAACATATTTACAAGAAAAAGCACGATTTTTCAAAAAAAAAATACCGATCGCCCAGGTACCTACCCATGATAATAATCGATTGAGCGTTTACGCACGGCATTCCGGAATAGGGCTACTGTAGCTGAAACTACCGATAAAAATCGACTAATCCCGGCTAATTTGTATTCAGTAGTCATGATTTTTGTTGAATAAAAAAGTACCTGTCCATAAAAACCAACGGATGAGAGTCACGTCCGGCTGGACTTCCGCCAACTAAAAAATGATGTGCAAAGCGTGAGAGGAAGATTTGACAATATGGCAATCGGTGGCTACAGTTGATACCCCTTTAGAATATTAACGAGGTCATCGAAGAAATAACTAGCATAACTCAGTTGTTCACTGATCGACGTTCTCTGATCACTCTATTAATTTATAACGAAGTTCTTAGAACTATGACGCATTTTCCGTAATAGATTGAATTTATTATTAATGGAAAATATGTGGATATTGATTGCCGTTTTAACTTCACTACGTCAACTCAAGTATAATTGCATATATATATATATATATATATATATATATATATATATATATATATATATATATATATATATATAATATATATATATATATATATATATATATATATATATATATATATATATATATATATATATATATATATATATATATATATATATATATATATATACATATATATATATATATATATATATATATATATATATATATATATATATATATATATATATATATATATATATATATATATATTTAATTATTTAATTGAATTGTTGTTGCCTGTGCACTAGTTTTAACTTTTTGACAATTATTAGCAATAACAAGCCTGTTATTGCTAATAATTATCAAAAAAAAAGAAATATATATATATATATATTGTATTGGGCCCAATTTTGTTCCTCATATACATAAACAGTATTAGATATTTGAAGAACTGTAGAGGTCACTTCATCTCCTATGCTGATGATACTACCTTGATTTTTACTGCAAAAACATGGGATGAGGTTTTTAATGATGCTAATGAAGGAATGGGGCAGGTCAAAAATTGGCTAGACCAAAACTTGTTGAGCCTAAATGTTAAGAAAACCAAATATATAACATTTTCATTAACATTACATGATCAACCAGCTAGTAATAAAATTATTTATGTACGCGATAATAATTGCCAAAGTCGAGAAACATGCACTTGTCCTGAAGTAGAAAAATCAGATAACATAAAGTATTTAGGTGTTGTAATAGACCAACACTTGAGATGGGAAAAACATACTTCCCTATTGACTCGCAGACTCAGGCAACTTACCCGAAAAATGTATACCCTAAGAGATATCCTAAATAATGGAACACTTAGAGTGGTTTATTATTCTTTGGCAGAGTCTATACTACGATATTGTATCGGGGCTTGGGGAGGTCTTTTCCGCAATAACTTAATACATGCTCCAGACAATGCAAACAAACTGTTGAAATAATATTCAAAAACCAAAACTTTCATTCAACTATTACAGTTGTATAAGAAACTAGAGATACTTGATGTTAGGGGCTTGTATGCCTGTCAGGTGGCCGGCGGAATGCGATGTTTCATGGTACAAATCATTAAATCGGCCTGTGGAAGTTATACAAAAAATAAATACTAGGGCAGTACAAAATTCTCCTCAATACACCACTGTTCAGAAAGCACATACAAAGATATATCTTCTATTTTGGACCTAAATTGTATATAATCTCTTACCACCTGAAATAAGGAAAATAACAAAATTTAATAAATACAAAAAAACAAATTAAATGCTTCGTTCGGGAAAATATGGAGCTAAATCTACAGCACAATATATTAATCGATAATTTTTTAAAATATTCACCTGATCTCACAGGTACTTCACCTGTCATTGTCTGTACAATTAAAAAGGCTCCCGACGGATCGAGGACTTGCACAACACAAGCATACAGCATGCTTAGGTGCAATACTGTGATCCAAATGGAGTACTAAAATATGATTGATGTATAATGTTATTATGATCTGATGTGTACACTTTAATTTTTTCTGAATAAATTGAATTGAATTGAATATATATATTATTTATATATATATATATATATAATTAATATATATATAATATATATATATATATATAATATTATTATATATATATATTATATTATATATATATATATATATATATATATATATATATATATATCTATATATATATAATACATATATATATATATATATATATATATATATATATATATATATATATATATATATATATATATGTATTTATATATATATATATATAAATATATATATATATATATATATATACAGGTTGTCCTAATTGCCATGGGCCACTATTGGTATCTCGGTAACTATAATAACTACAAGCTTAATTGAAAAGTATTGCAGTTAACAAAGTACCTGAGTAATTAAAAATATGAAAACTATTTTCCGGGGCCACGAAGGGCCATTGAATATAATCCACTTTTTGGGGGTCGCTTCAGGTCCACTTTTTTGAGACCTTTGTTCCCCAAATATAAGATTTTGTTTCAAACCCCTCCGAGGCCCACTGGAGTCGGGGGCCCTGGGCGATCGCCGACCTGGCCAGTCCGGATGTGATGAAGATTGAATTTCATCCATATTCCCAGTTGTTACAGAAAGATTGAACGTGTTGATGTTTTCAAATTAAATGAAGGAGGGTGAAACCTGTTATATTGATGCCCGATTTCACCAACGAGATGTAAGGAAGCTCCTAACTAAGTAATTCCTACGATAAGAAATACATAAATCCGATACTTAAGTCGGATTTCACCAACTTAAGAAATCCTTAGTTAAGAAATACCTTGTTAAAAACTTGATTTGGAAAGTTTTGTACATATAATTAATACTACTGTTCAATACTAGACTGTAAATTTGACAAAGGATAGTAAGAAGAGAAAAAATGATAGAAATATAATAATTTTATTGTATCAATTTGAGGTTAAGCATTTCCTAAATACTCTAGGCAGACCTAACGTTAGGTATTTCCTATCGTCCTTATAGGCCAAGCTACAGAGATTTTTTCATGTAAAAAGTGTTAGAAGAAAACCAGCTCCGCCATTGTGTGTAAAATAGTTCCACATGATATAGTGATATGTTTTTCACTCGACTTTATTATTTATGTCTTTGTTATTAACAGTTTTATGCAAAAAAACGCGTTTTTTTTTAGTTTTTTGCTTATAAAATTGAAACTATCAGAGTAATCGTGATAATGTCAATAGACTTATAGTAGAAAATGAAAAGACGAACAAAATGAGAGGTCGGACGACTCGATCAGACCCTCAGTCTAAGGGAAAATTGGAAAAAACCGTCTAAAATGCAGTTTTTTCAAAAGTTCATAACTCGGTTATTTTTTGAGTTGTAGCGTAGATCCTCCGGTTAGTATTATTTATCAATATGAACTTCATTTGTGCGAAGATCAGTAACTGTCCGATGCATAGTTTTTGATCTGTGGCCATTTGATTATGTTACTATGCAATTTTCCAGCAGACCTGAATGCGACAGGTATGGTCTGATTTCAATTTACTAAAAAGATTTTGAAAGTAGAATTCTCATAGTTTAAAACGTTAATCTTGGTTTTCCATAAAAACGCTGAGAAATATGTTAAAAATAAAGCTGAACATGACGAAAAACGGCCGAGCGCGTGAGAGTAGTTGAAGAGTGGGGTAGAGCAGCAGGCAAGGAGAAGTATGACATCCGAAAGCGTCGGCATTTTGAACGTGACAGTAATTTCTAAACGTTGTCAGATAATAATTGTAAACCCCCACTCTCACGCGCTCGGCCGTTTTTTGTCATGTTCAGCTTTATTTTTAACATATTTCTCAGCGTTTTTATGAAAAACCAAGATGAATGTTTTGAACTATGAGAATTCTACTTTCAAAATCTTTTTAGTAAATTGAAATCGGACCATACCTGTCGCATTCAGGTCTGCTGGAAAATTGCATAGTAACATAATTAAATGGCCACAGATCAAAAACTATGCATCGGACAGTTCCTGATCTTCGCACAAATGAAGTTCATATCAATAGCTAATACTGGCCGGAGGATCTACGCTACAACTCAAAAGAAAACCGAGTTATAAACTTTTGAAAAAACTGCATTTTGGCCGGTTTTTTCCAATTTTCCTTCAGACTGAGGGTCTGATTGAGTCGTCCGACCTCTCATTTTTTCCGTCTTTTCATTTTCTACTATAAGTCTATTGACACCATCACGATTACTCTGATAGTTTCAATTTTATAAGCAAAAAGATAAAAAAAACGCGTTTTTTTGCATAAAATTGTTAATAACAAAGATATAAATAATAAAGTCGAGTGAAAAACATATCACTATATCATGTGGAACTATTTGACAAACAATGGCGGAGCTGGTTTTCTTCTAACACTTTTTGCACAAAATGCTCACTCTAAATCTCTGTAGCTTGGCCTATTAGGCATTTCGTAACGCGTGGTGAAACGCAAATTGCACCTAGGAATTCCTGAATCCGATTTAAGTATTGCCTAACTTTAGTAATTAGTTGGTGAAATCGGGCATAAGTACCCTTCCAAAATCTTAAATTATATCCTTTTCAAACTTAGGAGATTTTTTCTCTAATGTTTTATTCGACTTGATATGCTGAATGAGCTTAAAACAGATAGAGCTGGTACGAGCACCCTTCATATAAAACAAAAATGCTGTATTTATTCTACAAAAATATGTTAGGGACTCTTAAATATATTAAAATCTATAAGTCACTCAAATTGAAGGTTGAAAATAATAATCGACCTCATATCCTATCTCTGTAGTGATCTGATTTATGTCAATAACATTTGTATTGCATCTTCATTATTTTAAAACTGGGTTATCTCTAAGTAAGTCCCACCTTTTACAGCAAACTTCAAGCTATAGAGTTTCCTAAAGTAAATAAAGAAGTGTTATGAAAGAAAATCAGTAGATATGCTGGAATTAAGAGTCATCAATATACAGGATGGTTCAGTGAGGCGTACAAGGTCCATGCCGTTTTTTCTATTCAACCTATCTACTTGGTCATCACGTATAATTTCGAAAATAAGGCGTATTCTTCGAATATGTCTATTTATGTACATAATGTCCTTTGATAAAATGCACATCTAAGTTCTGTTTTTTAAATAGTAACACTAATTTTTGTTACATTTTTGGATTCGCCACAAAATGTTTTTTGACTTAATGTCAATCATGCGTCGTGCGTAGAACCATAGTAAAATATATTCAGAACTGTTCAAAATAACTTAATCGAATGCCAATAACTCGGTTTCTTCGAATGAACAACCTATATTCCATTGCATGATATTTTTGTCGATATATTTTTGAGGAGTCTACAGTTTAGTTTACTGAAATTTGTTCCAAAATTAAAAATCTTGATGGCTATTCGAGAACAAATCGAGTAAGGAGTTGCTGTAAAATTGGACACATCATTTTAGATACTTTCAGTAAATGTACACGTCTAATTCTTAACATTTAAATTAACTCCACAGGCGACTTCACTTCAGAAGTTAAAAACTCAAACTGCATCTCATACCAAAGAGAAACTTGTTGGTAGTTGGATCAAGGAGAAAAATAAACAATTATAGGAACAGATACCTGCTTAACCACTATAGAAAAATCAACGGAAACAAATATTTCACATTTATTTATCGTAAATACACAAAAACATAAATATTTGAACAATCGCTAAAATTAGGTATGGTCACAGACATCTAGATTTCGGATGTAGATCACTGCTGTATTGGTTGCTTTCAGGAAGTCAGTGTACTTCGTAGGCTCGTAAGTCGCATTTCCCACTATATGCTAGCTGTCGGCTCTGCAGTCACATGGGATGGAGTTAAGCCCCATTTGTAAAAAGAATCAGTACATCTACCATGATTTGTGCGGACTCTGTTAATAGCAGGCCATATCTTACAAGGCTGGTTGAAGCCAGTTGGTCCTCCTCTTATGCATGGTATATTTCGACAATGTGGAGGGTAATTTCCCTGCCAATATTGTAACCAAGAGTTAGGGAGGCTGAAATTTGACTGTCGAAGGACCTTGGCTGACAAGATTGATAGGTGCCTTGATCGGAGTCTGATGATCTCAAGGGATCTGATGTCCTGGTGTATTTGTAGCTGAAATATTTCACAAAATTTTGAAAACATAATAATACTGAAACATAAGTTCATAACTTCTCAAACTACATCAATAATGGCATGGTGACGATTTTGCAAATGTGAACTGTTGATCACCAAAATCGATGGTTGCTTATTTTTTGGGAAAGAATACTATTGAAACAACTCACATTATTGGCGGGCCCCTACTTTTGCGACACTGTGATGAATAGTCAAAAGTATTTACATTTTTTCTAGTAAATCTCAGAATATTGGAATAAGTAGATTTGTACATCAAAATGACCAAGTGATTGCAACAAGATAGAGCTCTAGTGAATTACCATAGGATAGTGCCAAATTTTTTACATGATTTTATTTTAATCATTAGATCAACAGAGAATTAAGGTATTATTTCTTGGCCTGAGCGATCCACAGGCATTACTCATTTGGATTTCAAAGACAAAATGTCTTTCATTCATTTCATGGAGTAATGCTTATTAGAGTTCAAGGCTCAGTTACTAGAAGACTAGCAACTTGAATGAAACACGATATTAACCTACTTGAGCATAAGATATACCTAAGTAGCTTCTTCTCAAAAATTTTACATTGTTTACCATCAGTTTTTTTGTTTTGTAGAGATTATTATTCTTATTTATATAGTATATACCTGCTGCTGCCATAACATTCTAAATTTTCAAATATAAATCTTTTCAGAATTATATAGATTTATCAAATTTTACGAGAGCATCCTACTGATTCCGTTTTTCTCCGAAAAATGCATCTCATATTTTGATATGCATCTCGATAATCTGACAAAATAGATTCAACAAATCATATATCTTTGAAGATCACTTTAAATCTATAATATAGCAGTGTATCGAAGGAAAGCAGTCAGGTGCCGTAGTAGTTTTTTCATCTGTTTTAGATCTCCTGGACCACGATTTCCGAAGCGGCTCACATCTAGTCAAATTAGCTGAAATTTGGTATCCACCTAGGATTGTTTTCGTTGCAGACCGATAGTATATAAATTCTTGGAAATTTCTGCTACCGCCGCTATTTTTAAGTGGAATATTTCTATAAAAAAAATTTTTCATATAAATATTGTTCCCGGTACATAGTGACATTTCCAGCGGCCCGCGTCACACCAAATGAACCGAAATTTGGTATCTGAAGTGACTTCCGAGGCAGAACGAAGCTATCTAATTTTGGAAAAATTTTTTCAACCACCGCCATTTTTATGTAGATATTTCTTCTATTTCTGTAGTATTTGAAAAATTGCGAACTGCACAGCTTCTACAGATTGAGTTGAAGTTTGGTACGTACATTGAAATGGAATAAGATGTTTTGTGGGTTTCTCAACCGCACTGCATTTCAATATAATATAATCCCTTAGAATCTCATCTCGACGCAATGCATTTCGCGCGAAAAAAAAGACCTTAGTGATGGAGCTTTGCTGCTCATGAGTTTTTTTTCAAATTTGTCATTCGTAAAAAACAATACTAGGCGATGGACCATCGTCTTCCAGTTGGTTTCTTGAATAGTTCTGAAAAAATGATGCTTTCAGTGGTTGTAATTAGCATTAAGTTACAGAATGTTGCATGAGTCTAAGTTATCTGAGAGCGAAACCACAAACATGGAATTTGCCGTTTAAAAAACAAAAAACGATTGTGCTTCTCATTTTGGGACACCTGTATATCGATAGTAATTATGTGCTCCATTTTCTGACCTATCATTTGAAAAAATGTTCAAGCTGATAGCTTGAATAGAAAAAAAAACGTGTGAGCAGCAGTGCTCACGAAGGTCATATATTCTCCTGATTTTGTTATTGCTTACTTACAAATTCTCAACCCGCTGAGTCAAATTGGAGTGGCTTAAGAGATGCCCAATGCTTGAATATATGCAAAAATGCATCGAATGTCTACCTAAAACTTCGGTGATAAAAGAAAACATTTAAAACTCCTAAATAACACCTTCCTAATATTGATCGAATTCACGGACACATTTTCAGCCATCTAACTGAATTTGAAGTGGCTGTAGGGATGCGAACAGATTTCAATTAGTTAAAACGCTCAAAATCTCGATATAATAATGAAGAATGTTAATAGGTATGCCAAATCGGTTGAAAGTTTGTTACAGTAAAGCTTGTATGTATACAAAGTCACTAGTTTTTGTTGTAGTCAAAAATACCTATTAGTTTTCATTTTATAGGCGTTTAAAGTTACGATAAATATCGAGTCCCGCTAACAGTCACGTGACCTCATGTGACGTCATTTTACAACGCTCCGCTTAGCAGCAAGTCGCCAGCGGTGACTGAGAGGAGCTCGCAGTATTTTGTTTTGTTTTCATCAGCGCATTACGTTAATAGTATATATATTCGATTAATGAAATGGATGAAGGATTCGAAAAAGGGCAATCGGATAATCTGCCTCAAATAGATACGTCCATTAAGCTGGCATTGTCAACATAGCGAAATCAAATTTAGTATAGTTGGGAATTTGTTGCTATTTTGTTGCTAATTAGTTACAGCAAAATTGATTTTGTTGCTCCAGCCGTTTGGGAAAAAAATGAGACAATGCCAGCTTTTGGGTAAGCTGGCATTGTCACATAAATTTTTGGCACATACAGTAGAAATAACTGATTCTAAATTTGTTGCTAATTAGTTGCTAATTAGTTACAGCAAAATTGATTTTGTTGCTCCAGCCGTTTGGGAAAAAAATGAGACAATGCCAGCTTTTGATTAAGCTGGCATTGTCATATCAATTTTTGGCCTGCACAGTAAAAATAACTGATTCTAAATTAGTTGCTAATTAGTTGCTAATTAGTTACAGCAAAATTGATTTTGTTGCTCCATCCGTTCGGGAGAAAAATGAGACAATGCCAGCTTATGATTAAGTTGGCATTGTCACATCAATTTTTGGCACAGACAGTGGAAATAACTGATTCTAAATTTGATGCTAATTAGTTGCTAATTAGTTACAGCAAAACTGATTTTGTTGCTCCAGCCATTCGAAGAAAAAAACACGACAATGCCAGCTTATGATTAAGTTGGCATTGTCACATCAATTTTAGGCACAGATAGTGGAAAAAACTGATTCTAAATTTGTTGCTAATTAGTTGCTAATTAGTTACAGCAAAATTTATTTTGTTGCTCCAGCCATTCGAAGAAAAAAACACGACAATGCCAGCTTATGATTAAGTTGGCATTGTCACATCAATTTTTGGCACAGACAGTGGAAATAACTGATTCTAAATTTGTTGCTAATTAGTTGCTAATTAGTTACCGTAAAATTTATTTTGTTGCTCCAGCCATTTGAAGAAAAAAAACAAGACAATGCCAGCTTATGATTAAGTTGATTGTCACATAAATTTTCGGCACGCACAGTAGAAATAACTAGAATAATTTATTGGTTAGGAATAAAACCCATGTGAGTGCTGCCGCGCGGCAAAGCCGAGCATTCTAGCCAACATAAGAATTTTTAATGAAATAGGGCACCACTCGTTGAATCTAAATTTATTCGATACATACAGTATTTTATTGATGAAGTAGGTTGGTAAAAATTCAATAACAGAAAAATTGATGAAGTTAAAATGGCTATTACAATATTCAAGTTTATTATCAGTAGCAATACTATAAGTACTTCAAAATAATCAGATTATACATCGATAACTTGTTGCATAATTACAAAGAGTGTCAGTTTGACAGTCTGTCAAACTGACACGATTTGTAATTATGCAGGAAGTTTGAGATGTATAACCGTATTTATTTTGAAGTACGTATTGTATTTGATACGATTATTTATTGAGTGAATTAAGTAAAATCTCCGAATCGACTCATTTTTGAACAGTTATTGAGAAACGTCAAAATTTGACGGTCCTGTTAGTTTCCGATTGGTAGAGATGAAAAATCAATTTATTAACTATGAAGGAAAACTTAAAGCTGTGTGATTCAATACTCATTGCTAGGAACTTATTCTTGATCATTTAGTAAATGTTTTCTTCATATCTACCAGAATTTCAATAATTTTTATCCTGAGTTAATATGATTTGAATTTTGTTCACATACATGGCAGTATCATTGAAATAGTTTTTGTCTCACAATGAAAGCTTCTTATTTGATATTTTATGATATTATTCAGCTACAGCGTTCAAATATTAATTGCCGAATATTATTTTTAGCTTCCGAATCTTCCGTCTCTAGTTCTCCAGTTTCCATATATTAAAATTTTTTTTAATTGTTGATTTTTTTTCATTTCAGCTATTCAAAACGTGAGCAATTAATTAGCAACAAATTTAAAATCAGTAATTTCTACTGTCTGTGCCTAAAATTGATGTGACAATGCCAGCTTAATCAAAAGCTGGCATTGTCTCATTTTTTTCCCAAACGGCTCGAGCAACAAAATCAATTTTGCTGTATCTAATTAGCAACTAATTAGCAACAAATTTAGAATCAGTTATTTTTACTGTGCGGGCCAAAAATTGATGTGACAATGCAAACTTAATCATAAGCTGGCATTATCTCGTTTTTTCCCAAACGGTTGGAGCAACAAAATCAATTTTGCTGTAACTAATTAGCAATTAATTAGCAACAAATTAGCAACAAACTTAGAATCAGTTATTTCTACTGTATGTGCCAAAAATTTATGTGACAATGCCAGCTTAATCAAAAGCTGGCATTGTCTCATTTTTTTCCCAAACGGCTGGAGCAACAAAATCAATTTTGCTGTAACTAATTAGCAAATAATTAGCAACAAATTTAGAATCAGTTATTTTTACTGTGCGGGCCAAAAATTGATGTGACAATGCCAACTTACCCAAAAGCTGGCATTGTCTCATTTTTTTCCCAAACGGCTGGAGCAACAAAATCAATTTTGCTGTAACTAATTAGCAACAAAATAGCAACAAATTCTCAACTATACTAAATTTGATTCCGCTATGTTGACAATGCCAGCTTAATGGACGTCAAATAGATGCACTAATGGTTGCCCATTATTTATCAACGAATATTGATTTTGTGGCTGCCGAAGTGCGAGGAATAAAAATGCAAAGGTAAGTTAACTTTTCTTGCTATTTAGAAAATAATTTATCTATTCAAAATTGTTTTATTAAAACAAAATACCCAACTAATGTCATATTGCAACTCAAATAGGCAGAAATACCAAACCTTTCAAGTTTTACGTTATAGACAACAAATATGTATTAAAGTTTTATATCTATTGTTACGTATATACATAATGAGTATATAAGTACCTCTTCTTAGTGAATTTAACTAAATACATACATTGATTTATTGCAAATGTAGTGGGTTGAACAGATGTACTAAACCTGTTTCAATTTTGATTTGTCTTGTCAATAAAATACGTAAGGCCATTTTATTTTTTCAAATTTGTAACCTATTCCAGATCGGCAAGAGACAGCTATGGTGATGATGCTATTGGTTACGTACAAGTAAAAAGAGTAAGTGATGTTTGTATGGTCGAATGTAGAATCACGCCAGAACACCGCGTACGTACCACACCATATCGTTGCAGTTTAGAATGCAATGAAAAGGACCAAGAAGTTTTAAACGTAACTTGCGAAGATTGTGCCGCCAGAAGAGGTGGCTATAAACATACTATAGCATTTTTAATGTGGCTACCTTCAACGACTGCTATCAAGTGTTATTGGAAAAAATCTAAGCTATCAAGTATCGGTACCACACTGAAAATGATTAAAGCGAAAGACTTTGGTACAAGTGGTTTAACACGTCATGAACCCGATCAGGAAGGAAATATTTTTTCAAATACAGTGCTCTCTCTCACATTATGTATGTGAAAAAAAAAGATGTTGAAAAGACATCTATTCATTACTTAATTAATCATTTCAAAAAATCTTCTGTGTATCTTGACGTCGACAGTTTTATAACATTTTGTGAGAACGAAATGACGGAATCAAGATGTCTCCAAGTAAAAAAGGATACAATAGCTCAATCAGATTCAAATTTGTGGTTTGAGATGCGCTACGGACGTACAACAGCTTCAAAAATGCACGAAGCTACTAGGTGTACAACAAAAGATGGCTCTTTGGTTGAAGAAATATTTAGTGCCATAACTTTTAAAGAAACTGCTGCTATCAAAAGAGGAAACATATTGGAAAATGAAGTCGCGAAGCAAAGAAATATAAACATAGAGGAATCTGGTCTTTTTTTGAAGAATGAGTAGCCTATGATAGGTGCCTCGCCTGACGACTTCGTTATAGAAGTAAAGTGTCCAGCAAAGGAAAACACTTTCATTAATTATTATAGTAAAGGTAAACTAGGCAATAAATATTATGCTCAGATACAAACACGAATGCAAATGACCGGAAAAAGTAAAGCCCTATTTTGTATTGCACACGTTGACTTTGAAACCTCAAAGAATGATTGATGTGCATGAGTAGTTTATAATAAAAATTATTGTGACGATCTTTTTGAAAAATGTGTTATGTTTTGGAAGGAAAATATCTTTGACAAATTAATAAAATATTATTACCTTAATGTAATCTAGTTTTAGTAAAACCCTGTAAATAAAACAAACATTGTTGGAAAATGAAATTTGAATAGAATCTTAATATTTTACTAGTAACCTATAATCTTATATTCTTAATAATACAATAAGCATAAATGCATTTTGCTTGAAACACTAGGTAAGTATATAATTACTTTAATGTCAGGCGCATTGGTGGTTGTATTTGTACTTTTCGGCACAATACGTGATTTTCTAGTATTTGGATTGGACATTTTTGAAAGTATTTATAATTTCTAATGAAATGTAAGACGACACCGTGCTGAGAGCGCGAGCGGACTGAGCCAGTGTTGTAAAATGACGTCACACCATCACAGGCATCGAGTATGGTCCGCGTCGCACGTTTACTTCTATAAATCGGAAACTAATTGACGTATAGAAGTAATTCTTTCACTTGTATTTTTTATTTGTGACAGAGAATATGGAGAGCTAATATTCAAAATTAGTTAACATTCTCAATTGTGGTGATGAAAAAATAATTTAAAACCTCCAATGGGCACTTTCGCTGCATCAACTCAATTTACGTTCAAAGTTTTAACCGTCTTACTCAATCAGCAAAAGCTGTAGAGATACGCAAAACCTCAAAACCTACGAAAAAACATTAATTCTCCACATTAAAACGGTTGGTTGTTAAGAAAAACAGTTGAAATTATTACTTCGCACTTCCCTAACTTCAACTCAATTCGCGTAGGAAGTTTTAACCATCCAGCACAATAGGAATGAGCTGTGGAGGTATGCAAAACCTGGATAGAAAAAGGGTTCTAAAGTTTGCACGCAGACTTAGTTCACTTTGTATAATCATATGATAAAACTTAGTACAAAAATATAAGAAAAATTTTATCTTGTAGGTACTGAAATTCCTAATCTTCCAGGAATATCATTTATATAGCCTACATTCATACACTTTAAAGAAAAGACAGTGATAGAACCATACAAATAAAATGACCTCACCACTTGAATCAAAAATGAAAAACCATTAGATATCTCAAACGACTCGTGAATTCAAATCTTGAATTTGAATTAACTATTCTGTTGGATGAAGCATTTCATAAATAAACTGTGTTGTATTACTGAATTCGATAATTCAGTCGCGAATCTCAAAAATTCCTCCATCCTATACTATATTTGAAATAGTAGAATAAAATTTTTTTACTATGGATGAAACGTAAGAATCTTCCCACTCCTCAAACTCGGTTCAGAAAATTCAACCAATATCTATCAATTCAACAGACTGTACTATGAATGAATACGAATGACATCGCGAACAATCCCATAAGGTGGGTACTTAAATTCGAAGAAATATGGTTAAGGCGTTGGAGGTGGTACTGACAAAGCTCGCGGGACATCTTTATTCACATAAACGAAGCAAAGCACGTGCCAAGAGGCCTAAAGGGTCATTCCTTCAATTCTCAAGATAGTCTGAATCGCGACTACGCAGGTAACACTTCTCGAGATGACTAATTCATTTGTTGCTGTGTTTGTTTTATGTTGCGACGATACCAATTTTTTATTGCCATTAGCAAACGTATGAAGCAATCGAGATATTACTACGTGGTTATTACAGTAATGTGCTAGAATCGTATGAGAAGTGCTTTCGCGTGCAACACGAAGAGCTTTTCATGTGATTTTTTTTTAATGGGAGATAGAGAAGGCAAGATGTCGGCATAGCTGATCGTATTTGTGTTACGGCTATGTCTCATCGAGCCAACTTAATTCTTTCCGATATCAACTATTAAGTTCTATTTGGAAAAAAGAAGGTATGATTTTTTATGTACAGATGCCCTTAAATCATCATCAATTACTTTGAAACAATGTGAAATATATATAAATTCAATATTCATTCAATACTCTTTTGCAAAAGCTTAAAATTCTTTGCGCATGTTCTAGTAATATCTGCAATTCAATTCTGGTATAATAATTTATATTGAGAAAAATTTAATTAATTAATTTAAAAAATACTATTCTATTTGAATATTTCGCATGAAATTTTCAAGCACAAACTGGCCATTATTAACATCTGTTGAGGAATAGGTGAAAACTGGATCAAATTTCGAAAATCACAAAATATCGAAAAATTTGTGAATTCCAAATATGCGAAGAGTAAAGTGTTTCACTTTTTTGATTGTTATGAATTTATCTTCTTTCACTGCAATATTAAAAACAATATTGAAAATAAAAATATAGGAAATGTTTTCAACGAATAAAAATAATACACAATTATCAAACATGTCACCTCTGATTTCGTCTCAGATTATTCTTATAGTTATGAAATAGTTTATAGGATCATTTTTGAACTAATGTAGTTATATAACACCCTCAGACCTCGTTGTATTACTAAATGATATAAACTACAGTCTGTCAGATGCTCACCTGTCAGGTGAATGGGATGAAAGATTATATATATATATATATATATATATATATATATATATATATATATATATATATATATATATATATATATATATATATAATATATATATATATATATATATATATATATATATATATATATATTTCAGGGCTCTTATTATTTGAATATTCAAAGGAATTCAGGAATAAAGCATCGAAATATATTTTCTAGTAGGTATCTAGGACTGATTTCTAGCAGAAAATCTGGATAGTGCTTGAAAATACTGAATATAGTGTACGCATGAGCAGTACTGGTCCATCTCTAAGATCGTATTTTTGCCTAGTGTTTGCTCTCAACCCCCTAACTCAATTTAAGGGGCTGAAGAGATACATAACGCATAAATACCTGAAAAATGCATGAAATTTCCACATAAAACTTGCGACATTGAGAAAAAAACATTTGAAATCCTCAAAAAGCACCACCTTGATATCAACCGAATTAGCGTAAACATTTGCAGCCTTACAACTGCATTTTGAGTGACTATCAAGATGCGCAATGCTCGCAAATCCTCAAAAATTATTGTATTTTAACATGAAATTGCAGCGATGAAAGAGTTCGATTCACACCTACAGTTGTGCAATTATTCAACAGGAACTTAATATACGTACCAAATTTCATTTTTCTAACTCAATCAGTAGAAGCTTAGGAGGTGCGCAAAACCTCAAACACCACGGAAACAGAAATCTACTAATTGCAAAAATAGCGGTTAACCTATACCTCTCTACATAAAACTGGTACCAACTAGAGAAAAAAGTTTATACCACCAGAAGGCACTTCCTTAGCATTAACTCAATCTACGTATAAATGTTCGACACTCTAACTGAATTTGGAGGGTCACTATAAATCGTTGTGAGTGAAAATTATTACTATATTATCCCTCAAGATAAAAATGTCCTAAGGTTATTGTTACCGCCTGAAAGTAGAAACAAACTGAGTTCACTTCTTTTCTATAATCGTGCTTTTTAAGCAGGTTTTCACTTTGAAAACCTGCTTATTAAAATGGGTGCGATTAGCAAAGTTGGACCTAGGACTAGGATTGTTTTTCGTTTCATGACATTTTATCATGCTTGGCATCAAAAACTAAATTTCATATCTCTCTCTCTCTCTCTCTCTCTATATATATATATATATATATATATATATATATATATATATATATATATATATATATATATATATATATATATGTATATATATATATATATATATATATATATATATATATATATATATATATATATATATACATATGTTCATATGTATGTATGTATAAGCTTATGTATTTTAGCGTTTACACGATAAAGAGCGCAATTTTGAAGCAATAGGGTTGAAAATTTGTAAATAGGTAGTTTCGCATTTGTATCTTGTTTCTTGGATGGCATTGTTTTTGGTTCGAATTGGTTGGGAAATTGACCCCCTAGGGGGGAAATAAACCTTGTTTAAAGGATATATGGCGCAATTTTGTAGCAATAGGGTTGAGAGTTTGTAAATAGGTAGTTTCGTATGATATCTTAAATGGGATTTTTTTTGGTTCGAATTGGTTGGGGGTTGACCCCCTGGCGGAGGAAATAAATCTTGTTTGCACGATAAAGCTCGCAATTTTGGAGTAATAGGGTTGAAAGTTTGTAAGTAGGTATTTTCGAAAGATATCTTGGAAATGATTGGTTCTGGTTCAAAGTGGTTGGGGGTTGACCCCCTGGGAGAATAAATAAATAATGTTTACATGATAAAGGGCGTAATTTTGGAGCAATAGGTAGTTTCGTATAATATATTGGATGGGATTGGTTTTGGTAGAAATTGCTTGGGGGGTTGACCCCCCCAGGAGAGAAAATAAATTTTGTTTACACGATAGAAGGCGCATTTTTGGGACCATATGGTTGAAACTTTGTATGTAGGAAGTTTCGTATGATATCTTGGAAGGTATTTATTTCGATATAAATTGGTTTAGGGGGTTGATCCTCCTGAGGAGGAAATAAATATTGTTTATACGACAGAGGGCGCAATTTTTTTGATTTGGATTTGGAACAAAAATCATAATTGAATGAATAGATTTTTCAAACTTTATAAGTTTTGAAAACCTGCTTTTCTAATGCAGCTCGCTGCGATTGAATTTTTTTTAAGAATACTTTCAGCATTAGGTGAGTTTCATCGTATGCAACACTTTTATATTTATTGATCTTTCAAAGTTTGACGATTTCTCTGCCATACATTCATATAATATATTGTTTTTTAGGATTGCCTATGTTTTTTGGGAGCCTATGTTTGAATTATTCTCCATTAAAATTACTTTTTCTGCATGTACAGGGTAGAATATCTTAACATTTCTGATTTTTGTGCTAAATAAGCGAAATTTACGACCTCTGTAATAGTTTCTTATTTCTTTATATTTATCCATTTCGTCAAAAAATCAAAAAGGTTTTGGCACCTAAACTTCCATTTGAAATTAATTCAACCTTGGGGCGAGCAGAATAATTCTGTTCCCAGGATGAGCTCAGCAAAATTACGCATATACCTACGTAATTGAAGAAACGACATTTTTGGTACTGGGTACTGTGCTATAAATGTCGTGGTTATGAATACATTTATTATGGCCGTTCTTGACTATAAGCGAAATTCTTTGTAGGTACCAGACAACAAATAAAATATTTAATTACTGATAATGTGATAAATTGACCAAACGAAAAAATGACCATGTATGATTTAGAACTCAAAAAGTACTATGTACGTATAAATCGAGAATTTATCACTCTCCATTACTTTTCTCACTGTCCTTTAACTGTTTTTTCAGAGATTGGTATGAAAAGAGGCTAATCACATAAGTATTAAATTTTCGAAGGTTTCATTTTAGATCTTAATTGGAGAAAAGAAGGCTTCATTCAGCACAGGGATGTCGGTGATAAATTCGGCGCGTAGGAATAAGTCAGCATTTTTCAATAAAAATTGAAATTGGTCGATTACTAAAGGAATGCTGGCGAATGCCGAAAATCTTCAAATTCAATTGAGAAACAGTTCACTTTGTTGTTCGTAGTGTGAGTTTCGTAGTAGGAATTACGAAAAATCGAAGGATCAAATATTTGGGCTTACTTTGCGGAATCACAAACAAGTCATAAGTTTTCAATGTAAATCACAAATTATTATCTTATGCTGGACGAATGCTGGCGAATTCTAAAAAAAATCTGCTCATAGCTTGTGTACTACGCATGGTAAAATTTCTCAAGGACTGTCAAGTAGGCCCGGATAAGTCGGCATTTTTTGATGAAAATCTCAGATAATCTAATGCAGGCAAATCCTAAAACATTTTTTTATTATGGCGGTTTTCAACTATGAGTGAAATTCTTTGTACTCGACAACAAATAAAATATTCAACTATTATGTGATAAATTGACCCAACAGAAAAAAAAAACTC
The DNA here is from genome assembly GCA_030704885.1 of Cynegetis impunctata. Lineage (NCBI taxonomy): Eukaryota > Metazoa > Arthropoda > Insecta > Coleoptera > Coccinellidae > Cynegetis > Cynegetis impunctata. The sequence continues at coordinate 86,278 of JARQZK010003645.1, forward strand.
GTGAGCATCAGAGCTCCATCACTAGTCGTATTTTTCGAGCGAAATGCATCGCGTCAAGATGCAATTCTAACGGATTGAATCATGTTTAGAAAATCAAGCTCTAATAGCAAACCAAATAAATAATTAGAAAATTATTTATTGTATTAATAAAAAATTCGCGAGTTGCATCGTGCCTGAGGAAAAAAATTAAGACCAACGAAGGAAGGTACCTCAACATCAACTCAATCCACATACACAATTTCAACCATCTATTGTAAAAAAAAAAAAATTCGAAGAGCATCGTGTACTGATTTCAAAAACCACAAAATATCTATTGAAAAATGGCGGCAAGTTTGACAAATTCAACCAAATTTCCGTTCTGCCTCGGAAACTACTTCAGATATAAAACATCAGCTCTTTTGATACGAACCGCTTGAGATGTAAATATGTAACGGGAAGGATATTTATATTAAAATTGAAAATATCTACGTAAAAATGGCGGCGGTTGCTGAATTTCACCCAAATTTGTATACTTTCGTATCAGGTACCAAATTTCAACTCATTCGGCAATGGGAACCGTTGGAGATGACAATGTGTGCCAGGAAAAAAAAATTTATATACATATGTATATATATATATATATATATATATATATATATATATATATATATATATATATATATATATATATATATGTATAACAATAGTCCACAAAGGTGTGATTGTCTTCCGTAGCAGAGGTTTTTATTTGTTGTACTATTTTCATCTCCAAATTTTCAATCCAATGCTTTGCTACGCCGTTCTGATGAGGACCAAAGAGTCCGAATCACGTGTCAACGGCTGCTTCCATATAAACGTTCTATACCGATAATTCTTCTCTACTTTTTTAATATTTTCCTGCGACTAATGTCTTTGTTGTTAGATTAATAGTACCCTATTATTTTTATTTTCAACCATTACGTAGGTAAAGGTTTCTGTGGTTTCCCTTGCCATCTAATGATAACAATTTTGAATGTTGATATAAGACTGAATAGCACGTAATAAATAACAAAGAACAACCACATTCGGAAAAAAATTTAGCGAGACAAAGCAGTCTTTGTCTATTCAAATTTTTTCAAATCAATAAATGTCAAGGAGATTTCAATTTTTTCAAAAGTTTTGAAAAACTACGATTGTCGTAGTGAAACGTCAACTTTTTAATAAAATCGAGTTTTTTAAGATTCAACCAGCCTGTTATTGCTAATAATTATCAAGAGATTATATATATATATATATATATATATATATATATATATATATATATATATATATATATATATATATATATATATATAATATATATATATATATATATATATATATATATATATATATATATATATATATATATATATATATATATATATATATATATATATATATATATATATATATCAGACATGAAAAACTTTTCGAAAATCGTGGGGTATAGGAGGTCTAAAACGAATGAAAAAAAACTCCCGCACCTGACGCGTTTCTTCGCTATAATGCAATAGTATGTTATTTAAGGAATTATTACGACTAATTACCATGTATGATTTAAGACTTCAGAAAGTTCTCTGTACGTATAAATCTAAGCATTGAGAATTTATCACGTCTCCATTACTTTTCTCACATCGACTTCGGAAGGTCAGTACCTTAGATTTGTTTGTGCAGGTAATTATAGTAGAAGGTTCTTTGTACTACTTCAGGTCAAAGATATTCCTAACCGAAAAGGTATAAGAATATGCTTATTTACGTAAAATACTCCATTCGAAACTTATATATGGATTGACAAAATACTGTTGAAATGCGGTATTTTCAAAAACAATTTTCAATTGTAAAAGTTCACAAAATTGACAAATAAAATTATTTCCATAAGTCTACATAAGCATTTGTTTATATTTAACAAACTGACGATACTCGAACAAAGTGGGAACCTCTCCAAAAGTTAACCGATTATAATCTTATAATAACCCTATCAAAGTGGCAATATTGAAGTGAAAAGGAGGAATAATGATAATATCATCTATTCAGAATAAGCTATCACAAAAACTTAAATATCTGGGAAGCCATACATTCTGGCTCAATAGTTCACATTATCTAAAATAAACATTGCTAATTTACGCTCAAATATACCAAGATTACAAGTTTTTACGATACTGGGCCATTTATTGAATACATTGGATAATTCACAAAAATCGCTATTTATAGATTGCGAAAGTCAACAAACTTGTATGTAAAGTAGAAACAATCAAAATTTACAGTGTTGTAGCCGTGCACATTACTGACATCGGTTGATTTTTTTTCACATATTATAGAACCAGCCGATTTTTAATTTAATATATTAATATGTAAGTAGCAAAGAATTTTTTTATATGTTTAACAGGGATGATCTCTGGAGATTTAGAAATAGTTTGGAATGGAATATATCTATTGAAATTCAAAATTGTTTAGTTTCCTCTTTGCTCAGTCCGAAAAACAAGATGAAGTAATATGGAGTGGGGCAAAACTATGACTCAAATCCATATATGTGGGTATATTCTGATATTTTTTTCAATTATACTGATACAATTGTATTTTTTAGAAATTTTAGATGAGATGATATCAACTTGTTCATTCAATTCCAATCTCTTATCCAACATAATAGCCAATTATTTAAATTTTTTCAATATTCTAATCTTCTGGTTATTAATTTTTCTAATTATATATACATTTGCAATATTTTTCCTACCTGCTCCCAAAACTATGAACCTTGAATTTTTTACATGTACACGTTTTGGCATAATCATTCAGGTGCGAAAGATCATGATTCGTGCACTCTATCATATTCTAAATATTCATACCACTTATATGAAGCATAGTGTCATCAGTAAATAATTTTATGTTTGACATGGGAAACAATATTGTTTATATCTAAGATATAATTTCTTGAGGTATCGTCCTTTTATACTATCTTTTAACTAATTCAAATTGCACAGCCTCAATTTCAATTTTGTTCTATTTTTGTAACAACAATGGTCAACATATTGTTTGGAAATTTTGTTTTCAATCCAACAATACTACAACTACTTTTCCTCCATATAAAGACTTCAGCAGAGCTCACATAAGCAATTTTTATCCATTTTAGAATTTCTCGACAATATAGAGGTATATAGATATATATATATATATATATATATATATATATATATATATATATATATATATATATATATATAGCTTTGTTAGTTTTCAGTTTCGCGCGGAGATAATGTGGTTTTCTGGTTGCCCGGGTTTTTATCCGCGTATGTGCTTCGGCTTTGTAGATGTGTGCTCGACGTATCGACAAAATCACATTTGACATATATAAATCACTCTATAATATACAAACCCGGGAGAACAGACAACTATATATATATATATATATATATATAATATATATATATATATATATATATATATCTATATATATAATATATATATATATATATATATATATATATATATATATATATAATATATATATATATATATATATATATGTATATATATATATATATATATATATATATATATATATATATATATATATATATATATATATATAATAAAGTATAAACTTTAAAATAAGAAACACTTAGCTTATTTTCACTATATAAAAATATTTAGATACTGTATTTAGCAGTAACGAAAAGTCGACATGTTTCGAGGTATGAACTCATTATCAAGACTGACTACAGAAGAGTAATACATCCTATTTTATAAAACAGACAAAAGCAGAGGTGATACCTGAAAATCAATTTGTTCGTTTACAAGGGGTAAATGACTATTATGGGCGGAACTTATTTCGAGAATTTCAAGAAGGTTAAGGCGCTTTCCTTTGTTACCTGAATGTAACAATTTTTTGAAAAGTTTTGTTGAAATCCAGGAAATGATTGAATTTTATACAATGTTCAGAGAAGCCAGTGGTATTTTTATTTTGTAAAATTGACTTTTTATGTTTTTCAACACGAATTTTTATATTCCTTTCTGTTTGTCCAATATAGAAAGCAGGACATTCGTCGCAAAATATTTTGTGAACAGCACTGTTTTTTCCTATGTTAGATTTTTCTTTATTATTGACCAAGAATGACTTCAAGTTTCTTTTATTTGTACAAATTGTTTTAACGTTATTTTTCGATAGTCTGTTACAAATTTTGCTACTCAAATTAGGCATAAAACAAATATTTTTATATAGTGAAACATAAGCCAATTGTTTTTTATTTTAAAGTTTATACTTCATTCTTTATGATGTTTCACCAAGTGATGTGCGAGAATTCAATCTCAGTTATATATAGTTATATGTATATATATATATATATATATATATATATATATATATATATATATATATATATATATATATATATATTATATATATATATATATATATATATATATTATATATATATATATATATATATATGATATATATATATATATATATATATATATATATATATATATATATCCTCTTCCTGTTTGTCCAATATAGAAAGCAGGACATTCGTCTGAAAATATTTTGTAAACACCACTGTTTTCTCCGATGTTAAATTTTTCTTTATTATTGACCAAGAATGACTTCAAGTTTCTTTTATTTGTACAAATTGTTTTAACGTTATTTTTCGATAGTCTGTTACAAATTTTGCTACTCAAATTAGGCATAATATAAATATTTTTATATAGTGAAACATAAGCCAAGTGTTTTTTATTTTAAAATTTATACTTCATTCTTTATGATGTTTCACCAAGTGATGTGCGAGAATTCAATCTCAGTTATATATATATATATATATATATATATATATATATATATATATATATATTTATATGAATGTACATATATATATATATATATATATATATATATATATATATATATATATATATATATATATATTATATATATATATATATATATATATATATATAATATATATATATATATATATATATATATATATATATATATATATATATATATATATATATATATATATATTATATATATACATATATATATATATATATTCACATATTTTTTCTTGGTATATATTGGATAGATTTTTCCATCCACCACCATTTTTTCGTTCTTGTTTTTCGTGTGTTTCAGAAATTTGCTCAAACGCGAATTTTTGGTTTTTTTTTAAGTAAATTATTTTTCAAATTTTTATTTCGGTTTATTATTGAAGAGATGTTTTTCAATCTATACTTCATTCCGTTCGAATAACACCTCGACAAGATGCACTTCGCGCTAAAAATACGAACTAAGTGACAGAGCGTTCTTTTTTTTTGAATAGATAGGTATTTATTTTGCTGAAACTGCTAATACTTAGCACTGCCGCAATAAATTTCATAATCATGAACATATATCGTACATAGTTATTTAGCACAATATAATTGCCATTGGTAAATTTGTTTCAAATATTATTTTAAGAAAGTATGCTTCCATACAACGTAGAAATATTTCATAATAAAATACAAATTTCATTACATTGAAGTAATAATAAAGGAGCCCATTACGCGAATATACATTTTATATTATTCACATAAATATATTATTTATTACATCCAACGCAGTCAATAAATACTACACTACCTAAAATCTTCATTTATATTCACTTTAAATTCGAAGGGGTTGTGTTAATTAACCATATCTTCTCGTTTTATCAGTGAGGAACTATATCAAAGGGAAGTTCCATTTTACTTTTATTTTTAAATTTCTTTTAGCTTCATGCTATGGGTAGTATTTTACCCGGAAATAAAAGACTATTGCAGCATATCGAAAGTCAACGCCAGATGCTGGAGTAGTTTTCTTTACGTTCTGGGTTTATTTTCGAGGCAGAACTATCAAAATTTGGGTAAATTTTTGCAAAATTTTCACGTAGATATTTCTTGTTTTTTCATGGTTTTTGAAAATTTGCCTAACTAGGGTTTAAATAGGTACGTGGATTGAGTTCATGTTGAAATACTATCCTTGGTGAGTTTCAATTCTTCTCCTCACCACTTCGCGGAGACTATTTCTTTGAAACCGCATATCGACTGGCTTCGCTACAAAGTTTTTTTTCTAATACAATAAATTACTTCCGTATTTTCATTTGGTTTTTGTATTAAACCACAATTCATTCCGTTCAAATCGCGATGCACTTCACTCAAAAAATACTACCTTAGTAAAGAAGCGTTGCTGCTCCAGCTTTTTTTTAAAAACTATTCAATAACTTGTGTTGATCTAAATTTAAAATAACTATATGTTACAAGAAATGAGCTGGAAATGAAAACAGCTGACCGAAGCATTATAGACCTAAAAGAAGAATGTTATAATTATTCTGCAAAAATATGTTGAGAACACTCTCAACACTCTCAAGGTATATTAGACAAGGTTTAAATTGCAAGAATGTGAAATTGAAACGATTTTTCAAAAAAGCAATTATGGACCATAATATAATATCCGATATAAAAAACAGAGCATTTATTCATTCAATTTCTGTCTAATGTAATGGCCCCATGAAAAGCGAAATCGGTTGATGTTAGGGACGGGCTAATTGGGGAATGTTTTTTTTCTCACAACCTCAATTTTTACTTAGACATTTCATGAGTTTTTCTAGTTGTTCAAGTTTTATGTATCTCCAAATTAACTTAGGGGTTTAGGTTTTTTTGTGTAAAAATAACAACAATGAGGGTAAAATACGACCATAGTAACGAAGCTCTGTACGCGTTTTTGAATTTTTTTTTTGAAGAATATTTTCAGAGGAGGAAATTCTCAATAATATTTCAAATGAGATTGTTTTAAACACCTTGATTGATTTCAATATTTCAATATAATTATGGACAATTTAAATTGCTCGTTACTGATGATCTACGGTAAGACTCTCTCAACAGTGGCGGATTTACCAGCAGGCTGAGTGCAGTCTGGGGCAGCAGATTTTAGGGGCGGCAAATTTGTGGTCAAAATTTTCAACTTCCCGCTGAAAAAATTTAAAATTTTCAGAAATTGGGAAGTTTTCACCCCGATTTTCGAAAATCGAGTTTCCTTCAGATCTCGACGTTTTGAGGTACTAGAAAGCCGTTATGGCTATTTTAACGATAATATCTGTATGTATGTGTTTGTATGTAAACCTCATATAACTAACAGGTTAGCCGATCGCAATGCAGCTTGTGTCATTCGAAAGAGTTACACCAGAGTTAGATTTCCTGAGAATTGCGACCAATTTAGCCCAGTCGATTTTGAGAAATCGCAAAAATAAAATTTTCAAAAAAATATTTTTTCAAATACCTCTTAGACTAACAAACCGATCAATTTCAAAATATACTCAGCTCTCTTCCTTATTATAGAGTAGTATATTATATATTATTCTTTGTCTTCAACTGAAAAGGGCCCGATGTATATGGGCATGAAACTGTTTAACAGTTTACCTGTAAATATTCAAAATTTATATGATAATGTATCTTTCGGTAAGTCTCTTTATCGTTTTTTTTTACAGCTTGAGCCATACAATAGCGAAGAATTTTATAGTTCACGTACGAATCGTGTAGTCAATATTTGAAGTTTTCTGTTTTTTGAATGACATGTTTTTCTATCTACTTCGTAGAAATCAGTAAATTGTTATTATTATTATTATCGATTGCGTCGATTGACCCAAAGAGCATAAAAATCGGTTGATACATTCGGCAGATATCATTGTGGAAAAATTTTCTAAATATCTAAAAAACGGTCGACCCTGCTGGCCGTCCCTGTAACTACCCGCTATTTTTGAGCTAAAAGCGCTTCCCAATCTACCTGGTAGTTAATGTTTGGGTTAAAAAATGCGAATTTTAATACTTTTTTTGAGCTCTGTCAACAACGTCTGTTCGTGTAAGAGATGCTTACAGCCCTTTTGTGCATAAAGTCAGAAGTATCTAATGAACAAGATTTCATACGACGATATAATTGATGATTTTGCGAATAATAAATTGAGCAAAAAGGTGTTCTAAAACTTTCATAACTTCATTGATTGAATTTCATCATCAAACGGATTGTTACCAGACAATTCAATATAGTGTTTAAAATGTAAATAAACGCAATAAAAATTATTTAAACGTTTATCTTACCACGCCTTAGTAGTACTAGTACACGATGGAGCTTTTATTATCTCAGAAATATACCCAAAAAATATTTCTTGTGCAATCTTACCTAAATCGATGGATTATAAAAATAACCTAGAAACTGACACATCGATCCCCTAGTTCGCTATAGTTGACAAAAAAATTGTAATTATATGATTGTGAACTAGGGTATCGAATTGTAGAGGTAAAATTTGAATAGCGTACTAGCGGAAAATATCTCAATCCGCCACTGTCTCTCAATATTTTTATAAGGAGTTGATTGATAATAAAAAAGCATCAATTCTCGTTATATTTAAAACAAATATAAAATAATTTACTGCAGCAGTTGTAATGCTGAAATACAAATTTGAGTCATTCTCGGTTTAATAGAAACCTTCATTGAAACTGATTATTTTTCAGATGAATTTAATTTTTCCTCATATTTTTAGTCGTATTTTATCCCATGAAATACATACTATTGCAGTGTATCCAAGGAAAGCAGTCAGGTGCGGGAGTATTTTTCGCATCCGTTTTAGACCTCCTGGATCACGATCTTCGAAAAAAAATGGATTGTTTCCATTGCAGAACGAAAGTATCGAAATTTGAGTAAATTTATACAACCGCTGCCATTTTTACGTAAATATTTCGAATTTTCATATAAATATCCTTCCGGGTACATATTAACACCACCATTTTCACGAAGATATTCCTTGTTTTTTCACGGTTTTTGATAAGTTGCCGATCTCCACAGCTTCTGCAGATTGAGTTAGGGTGTTGAAGATTGGTACGTATATTGAGTTTATGTTAATTTAGGATCCTCATTTGGATTCAACTCTTTTTCTCAACCGCGCTGCATTTCATGGTGACTATTCCATTCAAATTGCATCTCGATCTGTTTCGCCATCAGTACGCGATGCACTTCGCGAACTTTTTTGTACGATAGAGGTTTGAAATTTGGTATGTGGATTGAGTTGATTTTGAGGTGAGTTTTTTCGTTGGTTTCAACTTTTTTCCTGAACCACGATGCATTTTGCGAATTTTTTTAAAGCAAAATAAATGTTTTTTTGCTTTTCAATTCGGTTTGCTTTTTAAGCGTGATTTCTAAAAATATAATTCAATTCGTTAGATTCGCATCTCGAGGCGATGCATGAAGAAGAAGAAGAAGAAATCATTTATTTGTTCACCTAGGCATTTAAATAATACACTAGAGTTAACCATGTATCGTACTGTATTGTATAGGTGTAGAACACGTCAAAGTAAAATTTAAAATTGAAATTAAAAGTAAAAATTATACAATTTTAGAACAACAAAAAACCAAAATAAAACACACAAAATTACATTTACATGTGGACATAACAACTAAAAACTTAGAAAGAGACGTTCAAATACTCCTGCACCTCGTAGTAAGCCTTTTGAGTGAGAATTTCCCTTAACCTACCCTTCAGCCGCCTTGGAGGGAGGTCACTTATATTATTTGGAAATGATTTAATAAATTTATTTTATATTTCAAGAATACTGTGCACCACGTTTTTTTGCAGGTATATGTATTTAAAGCTATCGCTTTTCAGGTCGCCTATGTTTCTTGTGTTGAGCCCGTGATTTCTAATGTTCTCCTGGAATAGGTCCGGATTATTTTTTATAAACATTATAGCCTCATATATAAAAAGACTATACAAAGTGAATACTTTTTTACCAGAAACAATTTCTCTGCAATGATCTCTGTAGCCGAGATTAAAAATATTCCTAACACACCTTTTCTGTATTCTAAACAGTCGATCGGCCTCACTAGCATTTCCCCAAAAGATCAAACCATAGCGAATTCTAGACTCTATATGCGCGTGATAGGTAATGATTGCTGTTTTTAAGTTTACCAGCTCTCTAATCTTTTTTAATGTGAAAGAGTACCGAGATAGGCTTTTGGCTAAACAATCAATGTGGTATGACCAATTCAGTCGTGAATCAATACCTAGTCCTAGAAATGTAATCTGGTTGGTTACATTCAGAGTGGTTGTGTCATGATGTAATATTACATTTTTTGGGTTTGAACCATAAGAAAACTTTATAATTTGTGTTTTATCAATATTCAATTTCAGGTTGTTGTTTGTAAACCATGTTTTTAGGAGATTTAAGCATTCAAAGAGTTTATGCCTCAAACCCGAAAAGTCTGAGTCGCTAATAATTGCGGAGGTATCGTCAGCAAATTGTATAATCAAATTGTTGACAAATTCTGGAAGATCATTCGTGTACAGTATGTATAAAAGGGGGCCCAAAATCGAACCTTGGGGTACCTCTTTTTTTACTGATCTCTTATCTGATTTTATGAGATTCTCACTGACATCTCTCTCAGCTACATATTGAGTCCTTTCATGAAGGTAGGAGCGTACCAAGTCCAGGGCTATGCCACGTATGCCGCAACGTTCGAGCTTTATCATGAGGATTTCGTGGTCGACACTATCGAATGCTTTCGATAAGTCGACGCACATAGCCAGTGTGAGTTTGTCGCTGTTTAGTGATTTTAGTATATGCCGAAGTGCCATGTGAATTGCACGTATGGTACTTTTACCCTTTCTGAAACCATTTTGTTCGCTTCTGATTATCTGGAAGTTTTCAAAGAAAGCCTCCAACCTATTATATATAATTTTTTCGAAAACCTTGCTTGTCACGCGAAAAATAGGTACGACTTCAGTGATTGAGCTCTGCTGCTCACGAGTTTTTTTCTCTATACTCTACTCAGAAAACTTCTGCTTGAGTATCTATCACGAAAATTATTCATTGTCGGAATGATGAAGCATTTACTTCTCCAGGAATGAATATATCTATTTGAAATATTCAAGTTGAAGAAATATTTCGACACATCTCTGATTATTCAAACATTTTCGGTTCTTCTCGCATGTCTTAGGAGTCATAAAATAAGAAGTACCAAACAATAGAAAGTTATTTTAGTAATTTTCACCTGATTAGAGATAGGTCAATTGCGTGAGTTAAAACGCGAAGCGAAGTTGTTGCCGTATTTTAGAAAGCCGCTAAGTCATACTTGTGTACATAACTAATATCACAGAGTGCTTGATCGGTGTAACATTATATTATTTTTCTCACACACTTAACGGCTTAATTGAATTACCAAGTCACTGACGCGCTTCCATATACAGAAATTCTAAGTTAGCATATAGCATATAGCAATAAACATCTCAGCAGGAAGAAAAACTGAATGGTACGTGGAATAATCCAATGATTTTATTGAATGATCAGAGACATACTCTCATTTGACGAGAATTGTTTTATGATTAAATCAAAATGCATTCAATTAACAATCACAACATTTTCAAGTAGGCTGAATAGAAGTATCATTTTGTCAATTAGTTCAAGCAGATATATTTCAAATCCACTCCCATTCCAATATCAAGTGGTGATGATTAAGACGAATTAATTTTAGACGCAATTTATGTCGACAAGTTATTCCAACAAATGCAATCAAAATGAGTTAATCAACACGGATTACTTATCTTACCATCTGAGGCATTATTCATTTCATTGCAAAAATATGGAATTTTAAGATTAAAAAAAAGAACTTTCAGCAACTTATTAGTTCCTTAGCATGAGTTGATTTATGTGCCTTAGTGTTTTAGGAAGAAATGTTTATGTATAAAAAGGTAACTCACACAATGTCACATTCATTACAACTTTGAAGATTACAAAGAAACTTGTTTGTCAGGTCATTTCTATCAGATTCTTTTAAAAAAAGGTTCATTAGAAATTGAAATAAAGAAAACGAAGCCGTTGGATGTGATATGAAAATTCCAGCTATTGTGAGTCTCTGTAAAATGCAGCGCGGTTAAGGAAAATAGTTGAAATCTTAGACTTAAAAATGGCGGCGGTTGGAAAATTTTACCCAAATTTTGATAGTTTTTTGTGCCTAAAAAAAATGTATTACAGAAACCATAAATATAAGAAAATAAACTACATTAAGTATTCTCTCAACGTATACGGTTCCAGCTCTATAAGATATTCGATTACATTTTGTTTAAATTTCTTAAATTGAACAGTACCCCTGATGGTCAGAGGCAGTCTATTGTAAAGTCTAATACTCATATACCTTGGGCTACTTTCATAAAAAGACGATGAATATTTTGGATAAACATAATTCATACGTCTAGTTTGGTAACCATGTTTGAAAGCAGAGCCGTCATACAAATTGTACCTACAAAAATGAACACATTGTAAATATATAAGGCAGGTAGAGTGAGAATATTGCATCTTCTAAAAACTCCCCTGCATGATTCTCTGAATGACATACCCGTTGAAATTCTTAAAACTCTTTTCTGCAAAATAAAAACCGTCTGACATTGATTACTTCTACCCCAAAAAACAATACCATAACTCAAAAGCGACTGAAAGCAAGAAAAATAAACTATTTTTAGTTGTTGAAAAGATAAATACCTTTTCATAACACATAAAGGAATAACTAACTCTACTCAATTCAACACATAAATCATCAATATGTTTTATCCAATTTAAGGTATCATCCACGTGTACACCCAAAAATTTAGTGAACTTCGATAAAGTGACATTTTCACCTTTACACATATTTCTTCACAAATTTCATTTATCCTATGAAATAACATATAATGGGTTTTTGAGTTGTTTTTGACTAAACAATTTCTTGAGAAATATTCATCCAACATCTCCATTATCTCGCTTGCCACGTCAACAGCATTTCTAAGATCATTTCCTTGGATAATTATATTTGTATCATCCGCGAAGTTAACCAGATGAACTTTCTCACACTTTACATTTTGAAGATCATTAATGAAAATTACAGATAGTATCGGACCCAGAGCGCTGCCTTGGGGTACCCCCGCATTTATCTGAGAAACATCAGATAATTAACATTTTCCCTCAATCCTTAATTTCACCATCTGGGTACGATTTAAGAGATAAGAGCGCATTAAATTTAAAGGATTTCCACGAAAACCATTTCTCTCCAATTTATCCAGCAATATTTGATGACACATGCAATCAAATGCTTTAGTCAAGTCGACTAAAATGGCTAGAGGTGTATTTTTATCATTTAGGATGTCATAAATTCTCTGAACGAAACTGTACATTGCCGTATTTACGCTTCTACCCTTCAAATATCCATGCTGAGAACTGGCAAACAGTGAGAAACAATTGAAAAAGATTCTTTCACATATAGCAGTTTCAAAAATTTTTTAGAAAGCAGGTAATACACTGATAGGTCTGTAATTTTCAATCACTATTGCTATCTTGAGGGTATCAGGAAAAATCCCATATAAAAACGAATTATTTATGATATGACATAATGGCCTAACGATTAAATCAATGCAGACTTTGATAACTGTTGTAGGGACTTCATCGAATCCACTTGTTTTATTCTTCATACTTCTTACTATACCGATTATCTCATACTCATCAACTGGTCTAAGAAACACAGATTTCGAGTGTAATCTAGCATTGCAACTTTGTGAAATTTTATTCTTCTTTAGGTTTAGATTCAAATCATTGGCAATATTCACTAAGTACTTATTTACTTCATTTTTAAGAACATTTACGTCTGCGGGTATTTTCAAATCATCATTTTTTTTACTTTTTGTTCGACCTATTTCTTTTACAAAATTCCATAGACATTTTGCGGAATTATCTAATGAAATGATTCGCTCTGCATATGACTGAGCCCTGACATGTTTGAGAAGTTTGTCATATTGTTCTTTGGTTTGTTTATATTCATCATTATATTCTTCAATGTGTTGTTTTGGAGTTAACAAAATATCTTACCTATCTTTGAGCAACTTAATTTCCGGATTCTGTGTAAAAATGTGTTTTTTATTCAAACTTGGCTTATAATATTTCTTAGGAAAAGACTCATTGCAAATTGGTTTTAAAATGCTCATAAAAATTGACCATTGTTCATTGACATCGCAAGCTCGACAATTGTAGAGTTCCTGTCAGTCGGCTTGTTCTAGAGATTATCTTAGGTACAATCTTATTGATTCAGAGAAAACCCTGCTGAAATACCCCCCATTTATTTCGTTTTTATTAACTTTGAAGGTTATTTTTGGTGCATTGTGATCAGATATATGAGTATTGATAATTGATTACTTATAATTATCACTTATAATTATCACAATCATTTTTAGCAGGTTTTCACTTTGAAAGTTGCTTATTAAAATGGGTCCGATTAGCAAAGTTGGATCTAGGACCAAAATAGTTTTTCGTTTCATGACTTTTTATGATGCTTAGCACCAAAAACTCAATTTCATATATGTCTCTCTCTCTCTCTATACATATATATATATATATATATATATATATATATATATATATATATATATATATATATATATATATATATATATATATATATATATATAAATATATATGTTTGTATGTATGTATGTATGTATTTTAGCGTTGTTTACACGATAAAGGGCGCAATTTTGAAGCAATAGGGTTTAAAGTTTGTAAATAGGTAATTTCGTATGATATCTTGGATGGGATTGGTTCGATTTGGTTGAGGGGTTGACCCCCCTGAGGGGGAAATGAGTCTTGTTTACACGATGAACGGCGCAATTTTGTAACAATAGGGTTGAGAGTTTGTGAATAGGTAGTTTAGTATGATATATTAGGCGGGATTGGTTTTGGTTCGAATTGGTTGGGGGGTTGACCCCCTGGGGGAAGAAATAAATCTTGCTTACAAGATAAAGGGCGCAATTTCGAAGCAATAGGGATGAAAGTTTGTAAATAGATAGTTTAGTATGATATCTTGGATCGGAATTAGTTCGAATTAGTTGGGGGTTGACCCCCCTGGGAGAAAATAAATCTTGTTTACACCACAGAAGGCGCAATTTTGTGGCAATAGGATTGAAAGTTTGTAAATAGGTAGTTTTGTATGATATCTTGAACATGATTGGTTTTGGTTCGAATTGGTTAAGGGGTTGACCCCCCGGAAGAGGAAATAAATCTTGTTTGCACGATAAAGGATGCAATTTTTGGGTAATAGGTTTGAAAGTTTGTGAGTAGGTATTTTCGAGAGATATCTTAGATGGAATAGCGTTTCGGTTCAAATTGGTTGGGGGGTTGACCCCCTGGGGAAGAAATAAATCATGTTTACATGATAAAGGGCGTTATTTTGGAGCAATACGTTTGAAAGTTTGTGAGTAGGTAGTTTCGTATAATATATTGGATGGAATTGGTTTTGGTACGAATTGGTTGGCGAGTTGACCCCCCAAGAGAGGAAATAAATCTTGTTTACACGATAGAAGGCACAATTTTGGGACCATAGGGTTGAAACGTTGTATGTAGGTAGTTTCGCATGATATCTTGGATGTTATTTATTTCGATATAAATTGGTTTGGGGGGTTGACCCCCCGGAGGAGGGGGTAAACAAATATTGTTTACACGATAGAGAGCGCAATTTTTGTTTTTTGGAGAATTAATAGATTTTTCAAACTTGATACGTTTTGAAAAACTGCTTTTCTAATGCAGCTCGCTGCGATAGAGGTTTTTATATTGAAGTAAAGAGAACCGCAAAGTTCACATATTCGTAATATATGTTCGGATTCACAAAAATCTTAAGTGTGAAAAAACCGATGTTGGTACCTAGGTACATTGAAAAATACTATTTGAATAAGTTTTTTAGCAAATTTTAAAATTTAACATATCAGACTAATTAATGGATAAATGACCTAATCAAACTAAAAATAACTGAGCTGTCAATTGAGCAAATTATTGTCTCTCAGCCAAAAACTCACAAATAAACTTATAAAACTTATAATGGTTTTCATACAAGTTTGATAGAAAAAATGATAAACCAGAAACGTAGTCAACTAGTGTACAACAGCATATATCCTCAATCGAAAGTAGAAAAATCGAAAAAATTCACATCTTTAACATATTTTGGTCCTCTAACAGAAAAAGTTGCTAATGTCATACCTAAATGTAATATTAAAATTGCTTTCAACCCTAAGACAAAACTCTCAGGATTTTTATTCAATGCCAAAGATATCACATTAAAATTTGAAAGTTCAGGAGTTTATAGGTTGATTTGTCCTGTATGTAAAGGAGTGTATATAGGTCAGACTGGTCAATCGTTCAAGACAATATTTAAAAAACACCAACAATCATTTTTGAAAAATGAAACGGAATCAACGTTTACAAATCATTGGCGTGAAAACCACCACACGTTTCCACAAATAGATAACTTTCAAATTATGCGCAAATTATCCAAAGGAACCAAACTTACTTACTTAGAATCATTAGAAATTTTTAAACTCAATCATAATGCAAAATATATCTAGCTGAACGACCAGATTGACTTGATATATTCTCCTATATTTAGTGTATTCAAACAATAATGATTTTCTGAGAACATTTTATTGTACCAATATGGGAAATCCACTTCTACTAGCCCTTCTTGAAATGTGTTCCTCTTGTCTATTTACGAACCTGCAATAATTATTCTTTCCCACCCGTAAGCGGAAATCTATAATTATGTATTCAGTTCTTAACTCAATCTGCCCGATGATGGTAGTGACCGAAATTGCAATCGCAGGGTTATATTTTTCAAAGTATTTTTGTGATAATAAACGTAGTATATTCAAGTTTTGTTTTTGTTCAAATACAAAAATCTTCATGACAATTGAAGACAGAATTAACTATGTTATCTTTTCATTTACTAGGAATTTACTAGAGAAATATTTTTAGACAAATCAAAATGTCCTACAACAGCACATCAACAACAAAAAAATGAATGAACATGAAACACACAAAAAGCAGCGATAAATACATAATTATCAAATATATTTTTAATACTTGTCCCACTTCTTAGATAATTACACCCAAAAATTAACAAATTTGGAATATATTGATGTAGGTACTATAAAAATAGTTGAGCATTCTTTCATGTTCTAAGAACAATACAACACTAAATTTCGATGTTATTAATCAATTTTCGTCATTATCAAGATTCACCTCTTTTCGAGAACCTGGGTCCCTCCCTTCCCACTTCTCTGCACGAAGTTGAAGGCACCATAACATTTTGTAATTGCTAAGTCAACCTGTAATAATTTAATAGTATTTATTTTTCGCAGAAT
The DNA here is from genome assembly GCA_030704885.1 of Cynegetis impunctata. Taxonomy (NCBI): domain Eukaryota; kingdom Metazoa; phylum Arthropoda; class Insecta; order Coleoptera; family Coccinellidae; genus Cynegetis; species Cynegetis impunctata. Next base: position 103,488 of record JARQZK010003645.1, read on the forward strand.
TTCCATACGTAACAGTAGGTAGGTACTCACGGATAAGTTCATTCATTCTATATTCGAGAGGAGTATAAAATAAATATCACAGTAGTACATAGTCTTCAAAAATATAGGAAGATGTTAAACTTCAACTTAAAAGGCTTTGAAGTTTTGAGAAGCAATATTGTTGTTCATCAGTTTACGTTATTGTGATGCCGTGATAAATTAAGGACTGTATAAAATACATTTAAAAAACTATTTTTATAATTCTATTAATGCATTCAAATATTTTCAAATTATAGTCTCCTACGAAACACGCCATTTTATATCGAATACTCTGAAGTTGAACTGATATAAGTTGATTGTACCAATATCTGTGATACTTGGTCGATAAAGAGCCTAGTGATAATGATGAAACTCTTCAAACTTCAAACGAAACTTCCTTGAAAACTGTAGTATGCTGCATAGAAGTGATATAGAGAAAGATGTTCACTTATTACAGATATTAATTGAAAAATTTCATAAAATTTATTTAGTAGTGAACCATTTAGTTATTCACATTATAGTATCATCTGAAAACTGAAGTGAAAGTATTTATTCAAATTTCAGATCTGGTCACTTCATTAAAAGGTAGGATGAAATACTTCAAAAAATTAACAAAAATACCTAGAAAAAACTGTAGCCTGTAAATCTTAAGAATTATATGTGTCAACTTCTTTGTGAATGTAAGTTAAATAATTTTAGTGCCTAAATGCATTCATTAGTGGATCATTATGTATTTTACATTAAAATATCATTGGAAAAATGAAATCAAAATATTTTTGGAGTAGCGAGAAGATCCAAAGAAATGTAAATAAATGAAGATGTGCCCTTTGAGAATCTGAACTGAATATTTTCAGCTATAAGATTCCTTAATTCATCGATACCTAAGTCATTCACATTAAAATATCATCTTAAGACCGAACTGAGATGTAAAAGAAATCAAATTAATATTGATATTTCATGTCATATTCTTTGGAAGCAGAAACGTTTTCATAGATGCATAGTGGTGTCCCAGTTATACAAAGACAACATCATATTAGCGAACTAATGTGCAATAATTATCGACATTCAATATGCGATGCACTTCATGGTAAGACGAACCAGCAAGAATTTCTCAATTTCTGCATCTTCCCTCAGGAAGGAAAATACGACCTTAGTAACATAATTCTGCGTTTTATCTCATCTTAAAAATCGAATGATAGGTTCTATTAAATTCATCTATCTTATTGTTTCTACTGTCTGTTATTCTACTACCTTTTTTCAGTGCCTACCAAAATAACATTTTACATAATATAACTTCTTCGATCATTGCACATTTGTGCATTATATTATTAGAGGGAAACAAATAACAACCGACTTGTCAGTAACAATTGATTTGAATTATTATCATTAGCATAATTTAGTAATTGAGCAATTTAAGTTTTACATAAAGTGAACAAGGAAAATTCTTTAATAATTCAAAAAATTATCAAACAACTTTCCAAGGAAGCTGGTTATACGTATTCAGCAACGCAAAATCTGCATTCACAATCGAACGGTGAATTATAGAAATTGTCAAGTCACCCCGACTCAAAATCTGCATACAGCTGTTTCGATCTTATTAGATCTCATCAGTGCAGCTTATTTGACTCGGAGTGAATTAACAAATTTCTAATTGTTCCCCAATACAAATCGTGGTCAGTAACACTGGCTGGATAACAATCCAGAGCGCCATTCCACCAAAGATATTGGGAAACAACAATTCACCACTTAGACTGAAAATGCAGAAATTCGTCGCTTAAACACGTACCTCCTGATTTGAAGATATCTACTCTACAACAGTGGTGTATATGATTCCAAGCCACACTAACATAGCGATTTAAAACCTTTGGATATACTCACGAGAGCGCGCTCCGAATATTCTAGTCGCTTAATACGCAAAATACAACAATCAAATCATGAAAAACATACTAGTCGACCATGGTCAATTTCATACATTACATAAAGTGAACAAGGAAAATTCTTTAATAATTTAAAAAATTATCAAACAACTTTCCAAGGAAGCTGGTTATACGTATTCAGCAACGCAAAATCTGCATTCACAATCGAACGGTGAATTATAGAAATTGTCAAGTCAACCAAAGGTTTTAAATCACTATGTTAGCGTGCCTTGGAATCATATACACCACTGTTGTAGAGTAGATATCTTCATATCAGGAGGTACGTGTTTAAGCGAAGAATTTCTGCATTTTCAGTCTAAGTGGTGAATTGTTGTTTCCCAATATCTTTGGTGGGATGGCGCTCTGGATTGTTATCCAGGCAGTGTTACTGACCACGATTTGTATTGGGGAACAATTAGAAATTTGTTACTTCACTCCGAGTCAAATAAGCTGCACTGATGAGATCTAATAAGATCGAAACAGCTGTATGCAGATTTTGAGTCGGGGTGACTTGACAATTTCTATAATTCACCGTTCGATTGTGAATGCAGATTTTGCGTTGCTGAATACGTATAACCAGCTTCCTTGGAAAGTTGTTTGATAATTTTTTAAATTATTAAAGAATTTTCCTTGTTCACTTTATGTAATGTATGAAATTGACCATGGTCGACTAGTATGTTTTTCATGATTTGATTAATTTAAGTTTTGCATTTAAATAACATTTGTTCAGAAATTTAGAATACTATAAAACCTGTAATATATTTTTAACTAGGGTCAGTGAATAAATATTGATTAAGAAATGAGAACACGTTTATGAAAACTCAATTTCCACTATATATAATGACAATTCTTTCGACAAGACAGTAACTTCATCAGATTCAGTTACAAACTCAAATGTTGAGTTTGTAACTAAATCTGATGTTGTCGAAACAACCGTCATTTGATTGTAAATATAGTGGAAATTGGGTTTAAATAAAAGTGTTCTCATTTCTTAATATGAATTTCCATCAAGTGAAGGTTACTTCGATTAAATAATGCTTTCGTAATAATGATCAAACTGTCGATATAGATATCTGAACCCTTTATTTCATCAACCACAGTGTGTTGTTATATTCTCTACGACAAAGCATCAATAAATGGTTTATATCCAGTTTCAATAAGAAGGAGTATTCTAAATTGCTGATTCAAACTATCAGGATTTTTATTGATCCTTTCCCAACTCATATCATTGTAAAAAAAAGTAAAGAATTTCTTGCGATGAATTAAATGAAAGCTTGACTATTCGATAAATAGTCAATCTTTAAAGATAAGTTTCTTTTATGATTAACTCAATATATATATATATATATATATATATATATATATATATATATATATATATATGCGTGTATTTATAAAATATTTCTCAATAAAAAATTATAAAATGATTGATATCAAAATTGTAACAGAAGTTTTATATTCAGAAATTTCTTAAAATCAAAAAATAGTTTATGTGAAGAAAAACTCCTAAACTTTAATAATTTATTATTTTCACTGTTAAGGAAGTATAATATTGTATATTTCTCTTTGGGAAGAAAATTATCAGTAAGATAATTATTTCATATATATATATATATATATATATATATATATATATATATATATATATATATATATATATATATATATATATATATATATATATATATATGACTGCTATAACCGAAATAAGTTGTAGTAATTGACAAAAACGATGCAAATATACTACATAAGAATAAGAATAAAGTGGGCACTGAAAGCTACAAAGAGAGTGAGATTGATTTTGTGATGCTACTAAACAATCCAAGATTCATATGATGCTGTCCATGTTTGAACTGAAGTCCAAGATGGAAACTGCTTCATAAGCTTGTACAAGGTACTAGAGTTTTTTCGTTCCCCGAAGAGATGGTGTGTGGTGACTGCGATATCCATTAAATGACCGTTGTGATTAGGTGGAATCTGAAATTATTAGTGATAAAATAACAATATAATACATTTTAGATTTCATTCAAACAACCTCATAATATTTTTCATCTATCATTTTAACTCACATCCCAATCTGAATCATGGCGATAGTGTTATTAGGGATATCAAACTTGTTAACTTGTTGATTGAAACTCTTTTGTATATATATATATATATATATATATATATATATATATATATATATATATATATATATATATATGTATATATATATATATATACATATTTTACAAAAATTAGACGAACGAAATAAATATTATTTTCATCTCTGATTGGAAATGTGGAAACTTAGCATTTCACAAGGACGAAGTCGTAGTGTGGTTTCTCAATAAGATTCCTAGTCATTGCAATCGATTGATATGTGATACATGGGCCTCTAACAAGACCGAAACAGCATGTATATCACTTCAATCCTTTGCGGTGAATATATTGATATTTTAAACATTCTGCTCTTGAAGAAGAATGAGAGTGAATCAAGATTGCCGATGGAAACTTCATCAAGCTTAGCCCTTACATAGGAATCAATTGAAAGATGTCTATTTTCTGGATATTCCCTGGATATATTAAATTATAATTCACCACATGTTTGTTAGAAGTATTGTTAATTCAAATCAAACAATTGGCTTACTGCTTCACAAATATACGTTTGTGAAACAGTAAGCCAAGTGTTTGATTTGAATTAATAATATTTAATCATGTTTCACCAAGAGCTAAGCGAAGATTTAATCTCATTTATTTGTTAGAAGTATTTATATGTCACTTTATCGAAATTGGATACCAATACAATTGAGTGGTCAATGTTTACCTTAAAATCTATGGAAAAGTTTAAGGGCTTAGGTGTGATGCCATAGGCGTAATAAATAAAGTAAGTTTCTCTGCCATTCCACTTTGGTCCTGGTAAGGGATATTTGGAGTTTAGACTCCATTCCTTTAACTCCACCCCAGCAAAAGGGGATATCATAACACCTACATGATTTGCACCTGAAAATACAATCAATCAGTTTCGTTCAGGCATACGTGATTAATAAAATTACCTTCAATGTCAAGAAACAATCGTTTGCCGTTAGTAATATTTTCTCTTCTCCTAATCTTCATCGATATTGGTGTTGTCGAAGGAGGACTAGAACACGGCAACCAATGAGTTTTCCACAACATTTTCGATACTGGTACTAAATACGGTAATCCGCAGTATAAATGATCATGACAGTCGTGATCGACTAGTACTGCGTTTTTCATTTCAGGAACATAATTATCTACACTGTGTGGACTGTTGATATCCATATCCACTATCCAGTATCCGAAGCTTCTGTTAGTTGTACTGTCGCCGGCTCCATGATAGATTCTCTCAGAATGCTTCAAAAAACAAAAATTAGGAAATTTGAAAAACCTGATGTATCAACTTATATTGGTTTTTAGGATTCAATTCAATACTAATTTCGAGACCAACGAACAGTAAGAACTAAAATCAGAGACGTCATTGTGTGGTTATAGTTTTTTATTGATACAACATTATTCTGACTTTACGATTTGAAAAAAAAAATACTGAAGTAAGATTTAGTTACTCCATGAAGTAGCATAGATTCACATTTACTGTAATCTATTTAATTCATTTAAATGGCAGAATCACAAATTAAAATGCTGTTTATTCATAAGGTAATAAGGCACAGGTCGTGCCATTATTGAATTCAGTAAATGTATTGGAATTTTTTGAACCCAATCCCTTCAGCAGCAAATAACTAATCTATATATGTTACATAACATATTAGTGTCTCTACTGCAGAAATTGGTACGGTATGAGTAGGTGGCTTATTTCACAAGAAACAATTACAATTAAAATAAACAATCGTAAACCTCACATCTGAGAATAAGAAGTATATGCTTTCCTTTTCTATAAACATGAACAAAAGAACACCCGCTTGCTTGCAATTCCAAACACATATAGGTACTACACTCTGTTTATGATATAAATGACCTTTACTTTTTCCATAGCATAATCTGTTCGAATATACTGTAGAATTTCTGAAACATTGGTGTTATCATTTCCTCGCGAAATGAACTAACATGATGGAATGTCATATATCCAATAATTAATCTCTTCCTTTATCTTCATTAAAAACAATGAGTTTATTGCGAGAATATTATCAACAATATAATACTAGTATATTGAAAAGTAAGTTTCTCTTTATTTTGATTTCACAGACACGAAACAGTATTCTCAGCTGGAATAGGGCGAGCTTATAAACAAAGTTTTACACTTCGCCGATTTGATGTCATCACATTAACCAGTTTTTCATATAAAGTGAGCAATATATTTCTGAGTCAACTGGTCAACTACTAGGTGTTATTCACAGTCTAGCGAAGTCCTAAACTAAAGCAGTTGAGATTTTCATGACTCAATAAGATTTACAACTAATGTGAAACTATTATTGTATTTATTACTTTTTCAATACAATTGAATTTGGATATATCCCACATACAAAGTTAGATAACGACAGAACGGTTGGTACCCAAAATTTATATTATAAATGAAAAAGTAAAATATGACTCTTCTTATAACAAATAGTTGATGGGATCCGTCGTTACTACGTGATAATTTAACATGATGAACAAAACTAAATTTGAATTTACTACGTTTATTATCACAAAATATTTTCAAAAATATAACACTGCGATTGCAATTGCGGTCACCCATCATCGGGCAGATTGAGTTCTTAACTCAATCAGCCCTAGTGACAGAGAATTCAGTAAAAGAATTAAGAACTACCTATATAGGAAAGCTTTTTACTCCTTGGAAGTGTACCTCCGAAACAATTTTTATGACGCTTAGCTGTATTTGTGACTGTCTATGTATATTTTGTATTTGAGCTAGGATATGAATGTGTGTAACAGTGAAATGTATGTTTATTTTTATTTAGAAGTTCTAATGTAATTATTTTAAAAGCCTTATGTAAAGTACTTAGAACTCTTAATAATATTTTAGTAGGTTTTATATATTTTTCCTAATAAGTAGTATTTTATACTCACATTATCACATTATCATTTGACTTGTGTACACTATTTTGTAATTTGGCATGAATAAATATCTATCTATCTATCTCTCTATGATGATGGTCTAGTGACCGAAATTGCAATCGCAGTGTTATATTTTTCAAAATATTTTGTGATAATAAACGTAGTAAATTCAAATTTAGTTTTGTTCATCTACTTATAATATATATGTTGAATAAACCATTAAAAAAATTACAAAAAAGTGTATATATATATATATATATATATATATATATATATATATATATATATATATATATATATATATATCAAGAAAATAGAGTAGGATGGTTATACTCAAACTGTGATTGAGTAAAAGTCGGATAAAACTTTAAAAAAGTATATGCAACAAAACAAGAACTAACATGAATTTCCAACTTCAGAATCGAATTTCAAGGACTGCGTTTATCTCTTTGCAGCTGATAAAATACCACCATGAGAAATTGAATCTCCATTTATTATTAATAATATCACCGAAATATTTTTAACATCCAAAAATATCTCAATTAATAGAATACTGTAACAGGTCTGATGACTGTAATTATCCTTGAGTAATTAATAAAGCATTTACTTAAACTTGTTTATTAACCTCCATCACAATACTCTTAATACTATTATATCGACTGGCAACCATGACATGACATAAGCATTACCTTGTTGCCAACTGTTCATGGTTACCAACCTTACATCCTTACAATATTTTAAAACACGTTCCACGTCTGCATAGTGATTTAATTATTTTCAGTAAAATAGATTATTTTCATAACTTAAAAAAATTTAATAGCTAATTCAACTCGAAATATGTATTCATATACTATAATCGAGTAAAACTTAATTCGAGATACTCACAATTATCATAAATCTTTGGGGAGCAAGTGAATTAGGATCTCCAGAGTATGGAAAACCGAGAGAAGTGAACAGAAGCACCATTAGAGCAATCAGAACGGTTCCCATCAGAGAATAGAAAACTTTCTTCACATTTTGCACCAGCAAAATCACTGGCACAGCGAAACAAAAAAGGATGCAGAATTGCACACAGGTGATGACGGCGATCAGGAACTCAGCATAGCTTCCGGCGCCAGATCTTCCCATTATGGGAATAAAAAGATAAAGGGCACTTATGGTTAAGTAAAAAGCTTGCACAAATGGAAGTCCCATAACTCCAATATGGAGTAGTAACCACTTATAATCTGAAACAACTTAACTATTGACTTTGACCATGGATGATGGTGCATATTAAATTTATCAAAGTTATTCAAAACCTGTGCCTTAAGAAAATTTTTTATTATCAACTCAAAAGTCTAAATACAAAAAATATTTACTCGATCAAATACTTTCTTTCTAAATGAAAATATGCTGTTTGACTGTTGTTAAGTTTTCATGTGGTAATATATTCAACCGAAACAGTTGAAATACTATGTACAAGATATGAAATATTTGCATGATTATCGTCAAGATATATAAATTTTTCGCAGAATATCTTCAGAAATATATATTCAAAATCAACCTCCCAATAATCATGATATTGAAGACAAAACTATATAATCCACACATTCTAGAATGTCCAAATAGAAAAAAATATTTCCTCCGATCCAATACTATCTAGTGAAAATATACTGTTTGACAGTTTTCATGTAGTAATATATTCAACTGAAACAGTAGAAATACTGTGTACAATTAACAAATATGAGTATTAATATCGTCAAGATATCAATATTTTTTTCAGTACACCTTCAAAAAAATATATTGAAAATCAATTTTCACATTACCAACGGTAATTCACTTTAACAAATTCTAATCATATAAGAATTAAGTTTGTAATTATATATGTTCAGACGTATGGCTTCACTTGGTATGAAAAAATTCTGAAATTTGCTCAAGTTTCATACACTCACCTCTCCATTTTCCATAAAGTTGTGACTTCACTAAATTTTCAATGGTAGCTGCTATAACCCACATTAACGCTATAAAACTTGATCTTATTCTGGCTATAATACCAATAGTAAGGCAGATTGTCCATAACAATTGATAACCATCAAAATAAAGTTGAAATAGTGTCCATGGAGAAAGCATCAAATCCTGAAAAACTTCCAAAATCAGAAATACCCAAACATACAAATGATCGAAAACACTACACAAAAAGTTGATTCAACTTGATCTGTCTAATGAATAGATTATGAAAGTATTTATAATTCATTGAAACGTGTAGTAGGTAATCGATTGAATAACAATGAATGCCACATTTGTGGCATTCATTCCGATACAAATGGCTGAATCTTTTCTGAATAAATTATTATTATTATTGAGTGAAGTGTAAAAGAGATAACAGATTTCACCATTGTAATTTTATGACATCAAAATATTCGAATAATTCATCTCTAACGAAAAATTACACAGAGAATAAATACAATTCAAATAATAAGTCTCTGCAGATGAATGTCGTCTTCTTTATTTTTCATAATTCAGTTTTCTTTGTTGTAAAGGATGACTATAAACTTTGAAATCATTTTCAATACTCAAATAATCTTCCAAATAAATTTCGTGCAAATGATACACATCAGATTTTGGATAGCGTTTTTTATAAGTACTGGAATGTGATAAAATCCACGATATTAATAGAGCAAAAAAATATATATTCACGAACTTACCTTGTTAAAACAGCTAGCGTGAAAGTAGATAGTTAATATACAAGCTATATACGTAGGAATTATATATAGAAAAAATATCCATAATGGACTAGCATACCAGCTCATTGTGACACCAGTAATGTTCACCAAAAGCGCTATTGCCAAACATCCCAATAATCCTGATATCGACGACAAAACTATACAACCCACACATCCTAATAATTTTCTACAATAATCTTTGTTCGATAGGTCTGTAAATAAAATACGAAATATTAAAATTAACAATTGATAAAAAAATTTCAAATATTTTTGTTAACAATTCATGACGCACTTCGAGTAGGATGCTTACTAGTGATGGTAAAACTCTATAGATACAGCTGAGCTCGAATATCTAGCTTATGTTACATATTCAGGGAATTCGAACTAAACCACGTTTTACCTGACCATTGGGAGGAACATGTTAGTATTTGAATTTATTGATTTTTAATGATTCTAGAGAATTTCACTTCTGACCCTTATTTTTCTTATTTAATATCTCAAAGTCTGATATACGTAAGTGGTTCTCATTAATTAAATTGTTTAAATAATGGTCTACCTTTTTATTATCAAAACAATGTTTATGTTCTGAAATTCTAATTCGAAAATTTCTGAATGTTCTACCAATGTAAAATTTTTCACAACCATTATATTCTCTTCAATGGCTTTCTGATTTATCATTCTTGATGGTTTCTAATATTATGGATAGTCCAGGATCCATCGCCCATTTTTGCACTTGATTACTATCAAGCTAATTTTCCGTGAGTAGCTTTATTTTGATGAGACGCCCAATAATTTCCTTTACGAAACTCTACATTGTGGTAGCTAACAGAGGTACAAGGATAAAATATGTTGATTTGATGATTCTCAAATATTTATTACTAACTGAATTTTTTTTTGTTCAATCTCAAGATAATTATCTAAATTATTATTCGAAAAAATATTTGTCCTACAAAATCTATGGTTTGACCAAAGAGTCCCCTCTTTGTATCGATAACGGGGTCATCATAAATGATTACTAACCAGCTAATTTTTTTTTCACTTAGTTAATATTTATATAATTCAACAGACATATTGTCCTACAAATTGCGTGGTACGTTATCCCGGTCCTACGCTAAAAAGTAGTAGTACAGATCCTTGATATAAAAATAATTACTATCAAGCTGAATCTTCGTGAATAGCTTCGTTTCGATGAGTCGCCCAACTATTTCCTATGCGAAAATTCTCAATTGTGGTAGCTAACAGAGGTAGCAATGATACAATATCTCGATTTGATTATTTTCAAAAATTTAAAAGAAGTTAGAAAAATTAATAATCGTCAATTTAAATTCAACAAAAAATTAACAAAAAAATATTTGTGTCGCTTGGGTTTCTGTATTTTGCTACTACAGCTGAGTGACACCGGTACGGCGGTACGCATGCGCTGAGCATTGCCTACTGCGTGTTAGGTATCCCACGTTAGTGTCGACCATAAGCCTGCAAACATTTTCTCAGTCGACCACGTGTTTTATTTTGTCTTGAGAAATAATTTCAAGAAATGTTTTTTGCGCTGCAAAATAATTATGGAGTGTTTTTTGTGTAATTTGTTTTGTGAAAACCCTACTTTTCGAGAGAAAAGAGAAAAAGTGAAGAAATTTAATAAAGACTTTTGGCTTTCTTGCAAAACTTTTCTATCTGCTCGAAAGCATCATCAACATAAATATCGAGATGTTATATTGCCTGAAAATTGGAATGACGAAGTAATAGGTTATCATTCCTCTTGTTACAAAGAATTTCGCAAGGTTACTGCATCACCTATCCAAGTATACTGGAATTGGAGACGTCTGCTGCATACTCTTGTGTTTCTAATAATCAATTATGTCCAACCAGCATTCAACGAACTTCTATATTATCATCTGGAGTAGCGTGGGATAATTACGACAGATATGTAGAGACAAGCTGTGGTAAAAATACCTTGCATGATACAGTGGGTATCATTTATCAAAATATCCCTACAGAAGAATATTAATACTATTGTTATTTATTGATTGATTATTCATTATTATATAATTTACTTAATTTTTTCATGTTATTACAGAGTCAGATATCACGAGTGAGGAAAGTGAAACAGATGAAAATGACAGCGATGTTAGTAGCGAAGATTTATCAGATGAATCTGATGAAGATTAACTTTATATATATATATATATATATATATATATATATATATATATATATATATATATATATATATATAAATACACAAATTTTTGTACCTGCTTTACTAAAAAATAAAGATTCATCAGATGAATCTGATGAAGATTAACTTTTATATATATATATATATATATATATATATATATATATATATATATATATATATATAAATACACAAATTTTTGTACCTGGTTTACTAAAAAATGAAGTTGTAGAGAACACACTAACCTATTATGTAATATTTTTGTCCTACAGTTAGTAATGAAAAAATTGGTCTTGTGGTATCAACAATTTCTGAGCGTAGGACCGGGATAACGTATCACGCAATTTGTAGGACAATATGTCTGTTGAATTATATAAATATTAACTAAGTGAAAAAAAAAATTTGCTGGTTAGTAATCATTTATGATGACCCCGTTATCGATACATATTGGAAAGAGGGGACTCTTTGATCAAACCATAGATTTTGTAGGACAAATATTTTTTCGAATAATTTAGAGAATTATCTTGAGATTGAACAAAAAAAAATTCAGTTAGTAATAAATATTTGAGAATCATCAAATCAACATATTTTATCCTTGTTGCCTCTGTTTGCTACCACAATGTAGAGTTTCGTAAAGGAAATTATTGGGCGTCTCATCAAAATAAAGCTACTCACGGAAAATTAGCTTGATAGTAATCAAGTGCAAAAATGGGCGATGGATCCTGGACTAGGACTGGTTCGTAGTGGATATTGTCTCGCGAAAGAAGTGATATAAGTGTTGTTACGGAAAACACGCTCATAATTAAAACCAGCAATAATTCGAGTGAATCACGCATAAACGTAACCCACCATTTTCAATTAAGTATTCACAAATGAAAAAAAAAATTCAACTTTAAAATCATCCGAGATTACAGATTCCGTAAATACCGACTTATAAGCGCAGAATCCCCTACCCTTCCAAACAATTATTTCACGACAAGAGATTATATCAATTAAGACGAGACCGTTATGGTGAAATTGCGTTTTAAAATTTGAAATACCTTTTTGAGTTGAATACAGTTATTAGGAAATTTTTGATTTACCAGAAGATTCGGGTTGTATCCAATTTGTAAGCTGACAGTTAAATATATTTGTTTTATACTGGTCTTTTTATTGTTGAGAGGAATCCAAAAAGAAAGTTGAAACCCCTGAGACTAAAAAGTCTATTTTCTCACAGTGTTGTGCTGAGGGTTCCAATATAAGTTAAAACTCTGAATTCAGAGTTTTCTTTCGTGACTGGATAAAATTGAGAAATAGCTTTTTTGAACATATTTTGGTGCGAATTCAATTTCATTTATGAGAACTTAAATATCAATAAAATACTTACAATCATACGTTTCAGCTCTCTTGGTATTATCATATATCGAATATAACGAAAATATCACAGATAATATATTGATTAAGTCAGCGACCCCCATAGACCATCGTACAACGAAAGCGCCAAGGAAATCGAAAAACACCAGATTTCCAGCTCGATACTGTTCAACATTGGACAACTGGTGTCCTTGGGCCATTCCGATTGACAGCGCCAAAATGTTATCCCCCGTTCTTTGTAAGGAACCTAGCGGTATTTGTTCCAGAGAATCAAATTTGGTGTGGTACACATAGCCATTGGAAGACCATGCGAAATCTAAACCTATAAGAAGTAATCTTAGGTTAATAGGTTGCTATTCAATACACCTAGCATACGTAACAATGAAACCTCAGAAACCAAGTATAGTTTGAAATGTTCACTACTTAGAAAAAAATTTTGAAATCTGGCCTGGTGTCCGATTAATATTTCAAATCAGAATGTTGACGGTAATTCTTATTGAGTATATCATTGAAATACGAGTAGGCCCTTTTTTCTGACAGAGCGAATAGATAAATATTTCTGGATTCCGTGGGCCCTTATGGTCAATATATATATATATATATATATATATATATATATATATATATATATATATATATATATATATATATATATATATATATATATATATATATATATATAAGGTAAATGTACCAAATTCGGACATCTTAAGGGATAGCTTTACTCACTTTCTTGGTAATTTTGTTCGTATTTGTGACACCCGAATGAAAAAAATAAACCTGATTTCTTGAACATTCAATTCATTTATGTTAAGAACTGAAAACGATACAGGAAAATAAGTTTCTTCTTGAAAAATAAAATATAAAAGTATAAACCATGATCCTAATTCGGACACAGATATCCAACTAAGGTCCTAAAAAATGACACCCCCAGGTACAAAAAACGGACAGTGTCGGTATTTCGGACACAAACTAAACCTAATTGTGACATGGGAGTAAAAATTGTTATAAAAAGTTGAAATTATTGTATATTCACGAACTTTTCAATTGCAGGTACCCTAAATAAACCTCTTTTATTATTGTTTATTAGTTGAGGCTTGCTAATTTTTTCTTCAATATCCGTAAATTTATACCAAATGACATCTTTTTTAGAAGGCCACTTTCAGCTTCTTCCACTTGGGGTCATGGCACTCACGCAAGCCTCCTCTTCGTCATTTATTCCAAGTATTATTCCTGGAAATTTTTGGTCAATGTAATTAACAATAACATAATCTCCTTCCTTAAAGTTTTTCTCTAGGCCTGCAATAATTTTGTCTTCATGAGAATTCATTTTTTCGTTTACATTCTTGTGTTGTGGATCTTTTTCATTGAAATTCATCTCTTTCAGCTCGAATCCGTTATTCATTTTCACTTTTCTTGGGTTTTTTTGGTTTTGCTGACTTTTCTTTTAGCTTTTCCAGGCGCAATTTCTTCCTTTTTCCCCTTCTATCTGCTCTTTTGCCCGTTTCTTACCATTATAATATGCCTTCTACTGTTCTGAAATAGCAACAGCAGATATTTTAACGGAGGTTTTTTTCTTCGCTCCCTCTTTTGATTTTTCAGGGAAATATAATATACCTTTAAACGGTGACGGTACTATAAATTTACTAGAACTAACTTCTTTTGGGCTTTGGTTATCACTTCCTTCTATTGAATTAACTTTCACTCCGACTTCTTTCGAGCCATGGTTGTTACTTTCTTCTACTGAATTAACTTTTACTTCTTTTGTGTCATGGTAACTTCCCTTTTCTACTGGGATCATTATTTCTGTAGTTTGCAACCTTTTCGTTTGTATTACTGATTTCTCACTTTCGTTTATTTTTTTTGGTTCTTTATTGCTTGACTTTGTTATTTCTGTCGGCTGTAGCGTATCTCCCTCTATTACCGGTTCCCGTTCTGTTTCTTATAGCTCATTATTGCTTGACTTTGTTATTTCTGTCGGTTGTAGCGTATCTCCCTTTATTACCGTTTCCCGTTCAGTTTCTTTTAGCTCATTATTGCTTGACTTTAATATTTCTGCTCCTTGTAGCGTATCATCCTCTATTACTGATTCCAATCTCATTCCTTTAAGTTCTTTATCACTTTAGATAAAGTTGTAGGGGCACCAGCTTTACACTCAACGGGATACTTTCCATACAATTTTGAGTGAAGGGTAGTTTTGGGAATATTATATTCTCTACTTGCAGCTTTAATAGCCATTCCATTTTTATAGCTTCTAATGCGGAAGTTAGTGTGTCTAATGAATATTTGCAATTTATCTTTGAGGACATCCTGTAACAACGATAACATTACATGTACATAAAACGGACATCATTGGATGTAATTATGACACCCCGTGTCAGAATTAGGACACGATACTTTAATTTACAAAAATGAACGAAGAACGTGGAATACAATGCTCCCTTTATCAGAAAAAGATGTAAGATACATAACTTGAAATATTGGAATATGAACATAATTCGGACACCCAGTGTCCGAATTCAGGAATAGCTATTTCGGTTGGCCGTAATACTGACACCCTAATAATTCGAGGTAATAATATAAAAAAGTAATTATTTCTTCAAAATCATGTACAATTATGATATAAAAACATACTACAGTAATAAAATATGGTTTCGCAACAAAAATGTAATAATAATCTTACCTGAAAATATAACGAAAAGTCGTTAGGCTTATAACACAACACACCTGTCTACGCCCTGTCAGTTTCAACGAGCTGCTACAAATGATTTGTTTGGTTGGCTAGCCTGACATTTGAAATATATTATGACCATATGATCATAGATGGCTCGACATGTATCTAAATCGTCGTTTTATAAACTGAAATCTTATTCTAGCAATTAACATGGAAAGTGTCCGAATTTGGTGCAGGGTCTGAATTTGGTACAATTACCTTGTATATATATTATATATATATATATATATATATATATATATATATATATATATATATATATATATATATATATATATATATATATATATATATATATATATATATATATATAGGCCGTTTCATTTATCATGTGGTAACATTGCTATATTCTAAACGTAACTCGATATGGGAACGATTAAATGAGAAAAAAGGTAACTATTATGGTGAGCAGTAAATTGGTCAGAAAAAATCTAGGGAGACTTTCGCCGTTCCCGAGTTATACAGGGGAAACTGAAAATGGCGTTTTCGGTTTTTTATGAATAGAATTGTCATTTTAGAAAATATGAAAAAATGGAAGAGGAAATTTTTATTGTATTCAAAATATACTATAACTATGTAAGAATAAATTTTAGATTGAACGTTTCGTCTCAACACGGCCACCATCAACTTTTTTTTTTCGAATACGGACCTGTCTTTTTTATTGCAAATATTGATAAAGCGATGAAATCACAATTCGGTGGTGTATCACACTTGATATTTTTATAGTGTTTCATTCAAAATAACTAGCATCATCAGAGAAAACAATTTTTAATTACGGTCCTGTCCTTAGTTTTTTGTAAATTGTTTTGATTTCTTCAAAACTTATTCAACTATTGGGATACTTCTGACAATAGGCAATAATTTTTATGAAACATAACGAAAATTTTTCATGTCTGGAAATTTTTGTATTATACAGTAATCCTTGTTTCGAGGCTGATTTCTCCTGAATCAATTTTTATACGGAATATTTTTATAATTCTCAATCGTGGAAATAGGTAACGAAAATATTCGTTTTTGGTCAAAATACCATTGTTGTGTAATTACAATTAAGAAGTAGCATCTTACCTCATTCGTCATTTTAAACATGTAGGCTTTGCTTGTTTTCTATAGCAGGAAAAATAAATGAGTTGTTGATATCTGATAAGAACTGTCAGACGTTTATGCACTGGGTTACATAATATTGAAGATGTATTCAAATGATGAAAGGACTGATCACTGATATGCTATTTACTTACGCAAAATCAAATAGAGATCCTCTATTGGTAAGAACTATGTATGGTGAGCTATACCCGAATCGTCGTATTCCAAACATTCTAACATTCAAATGTTTAGACGATTAGAAAGAAATTTGATAGACTGTGGTGCATTTGACAGAAATAAAACTAGAAAATGTATTGTAACTGGAAGTACGACGAACCGAATAAATGTTTTACGTAAGCAAATATTTCCTCATAAACAATAACAAAAAGAAAAAAATTTTTTTTCAATTTAGGATTGGTCAATTATAAAAATATTTCTAATCAAGATTGTTCTTTACGAGAAATTGCCCAGGAACCAGGGATTTCTGTGAAATCTACCAGAAATATTTTAAAACAGAACAAATACAAATGTTACAGGATACGCAAAGTTCATCACCTCAATTGAAGGGATTACGGAAGGAGAGTACGATTTGCGAAGTGATTAAGACGTAGAAGTAGGGAAGTAGGAAATATTTGTAGAAATATAATATGAACGGACGAATCAAAATTAACCAATAATGGCTGGTTTAACAGAAACCACCCATTATAGGTGGAATAATTCAAATGAACATTTACATAGAGAAACCAACTTCCAGGAAAGATTCGGAATAAAATTTCGTTTGGGAATTTTGGGAACAAAGGTACTAGGTCCTTTCTTTCACAATGAGAATTTGAATAGTGGAATGTATTTAAATTTTTTATCTAATGAGTTTGATGAATACTTAGATGAATTGCCACTGAATATTCGCCGTGAAATACAACATTTTCAACAAGACGATGCCCCTCCCCATAATGCAGCAATAGTAAGGGATCATTTAGATGCAATATTCCCAACAAAATGGATTGGAAACAATGGACCAATTGCTTGGCCTGCTCGATCTCCAGACCTTAATCCATTAGATTTTTTTGTCTGGGGATACATAAAGGATAAAGTTTTTCCGACACCTAGTACAGATATCGACCATCTCAAACAAAAAATAAGAGATGCGTGTAATAGCATTACACCCAACTTGCTAGAAAATTGCCACAATAATTGTATGGACAGAAAACGTATATGCATTCAACAAAGAGGTCGTCAATTCGAGCATTTAATGTAGTTTCTCACGTGGAATTCATTTTTTGTATGGTTTTTATTTTCCCCCAAAAATTCATTATAAAATAAATTGTTTTTCTGTTTGATTGTTGTCACTGATGATGCTAGTAATTTTAAATGAAACGCTATAACAATATCAACTGTGATATACTATTGAATTGTGAGGATTGGAACGTATAAAAATTAATTCAAGAGAAATCAGCCACGAAACAAGGATTACTCTAATACAAAAATTAAAATGTTCATTGTGATGGGGTATCTTATCGAAATTATTGGCTAATGTCTGAATTATGCCAATAGTTGAACAAGTTTGGAAGAAATCAAAACTATTTACAGAGGAACTAACAACACGACCGTAATTGAAAATTGTTGTCACTGATGATGCTTATTTTGAATGAAACGCTATAAAAATACCGATTGTGATATACCACTGAATTTTGATTTTATCGCTTCATCAATATTTGCAATAAAAAAGACAGGTCCGTATTCGAAAAAAAAAGTTGATGGTGGCCGTGTTGAGACGAAACGTTCAATCTAAGATTTATTGTCCCTCTTCCATTTTTTCATATTTTCTGAAATAACAATTCTATTCGTAAAAAAACAAAAACGCCATTTTCAGTTTCCCCTGTATAACTCGGGAACGGCGAAAGTCCCTGAAGACTGCTCACCATAATAGTTAACTTTTTTCCCATTTAATCGTTCCCATATCGGTTACGGTTTAGAATATAGCAATGTTACCACATGATAAAAGAAACGGCCTGTATATATATCGCTTTGTATTTCAAAATCAGAAATTTTTATTTCTAGTATATTTCGGAACACTTTATCGTTCTACATATTGAAAATTGGTGAAATGAACAATATTCGTTACATATTACACAGTAGACGTTGCTTATTCAATGACAACTTTCTCTTATATTTTCAAGGAAAAAAAACTTCAACCACATTATTAAACTCATTGAATTTCACAAATGATCCTACATCCTGGAGGACTTCGTCTAATAATATATGTAAATATGTTTCGTACATGGTTATGGCGAATACCTGAAAGATTGCCGAAATCCCTGAAGATGCGGAAGTCAGTGTCACCTGGAATAACACCACTCTGAAAAATCTCTTGTGCGAGCGAAGATGCGAATGGATAAGGCACTTCTTCAGAATAGGTTTCCATAATCCAAGGATGATGCGGACCTGCCTGGAATAAAATTTCTCTGCCGCCAGCGCCACAAGCTTCCAAATTGATGAAGGCTCGGATCTGGAAACATTCAAAAGATTAAGACAATATATCCGGAGCCAGAATAATTGAAATCTAACGACAATCTACTAACAAGGAAGGTTAAACAAAAATTTTGATATATAGCTATGATGAAATGAAAAAAAAAATGATGAACACCAAATTGAAATAAAATAATGCAGAATTGGTGAAATTATTGTACTTCCAGCTTCAGCAAAGTTTCTAGTTATAGAAAAAACCTCAAAAATCACGAATCTGCTTGGTATGACTCCTAGGAGATGCCAATCCTAATGGCTAGGTCTAGATAAGACCTTTCTTATGATGTGCCACACTTGATGGTTATTCCATATTGATGTTTTTTTTCCCTGTCTTGGATGAAATGCACCAGGATAATAATCCTTTATTAGAGCGTTTGACCACTTGGGCCGTCCCTAGGACCAAAAAAACCTAAGTTTATGGGTACTTTTCAGGAAAATGCTGTGCACTTCGTCAGGACATAACCCAGAGACTTTCAATTTGACCATCTAGGTCCGTCATATGTTGCCCCTCACCCATCTTTGCCCGGACAGTTGGAAATTGGTCTATTTTTATGAATTACCATCAATTAAGATGGAAGCACATCTTGTCATTTATTACTGGAGAAAATAAAACAGCTAAGAAGAAAAAACAAATTTTTACTGTCTTTATTTAGAAGTCCAACAAAATCATTTCTTGATTATTAGTCATAACTTGTCATTTCCGATATTATTACTTATATAGTTGTATAAAATTATAGTAGTCTATACCACACAAGTTGATTAAACTAGCATATTCCACCAAAGTAAACAATGCTAACCAAGTGATCGACGCGTGTCGTTCGAATAAGTTTTTTTTATTGGGTCGCAATAGGCATATATAACTCCAACCGAGGTTGGTGTAGGTTCTTTGATTTATTTGAAAGGATTTAACAAAACATTTTTTCTATGTTACATATTCAAAATCGACCGAATGGCGTGAAAAAGTATTTTTTGTGTTAATAATGATATTATTGTGATATATTATGATATTTTCTCATGCATTCACTCCAACGTAATTTTCATAAGTTTGTCTAAACATCCTAAAAGCTTCTTTGTTCACTTTTATTATCACGCCACAACATATTGAAAGTGTATACTTCGCTGGAATCTGCAAGTTGACCAGACTCATAGACAATATTATCATCAACACTATTTAATTTCCTTGATATAATTGAGAAAAATTTCTATAATTTTCATTGAGTAGTAATAGTTCGTGAAAAGTATTTTTAAACTCGTCGAAATACCATTCATTTTCAATTATCAGCAATAAACCCAAAGTTCGACTAAAATGAAACGTCGTTATTCGATATGTAAATGCATAAAAACTGGCAATTTAATCAGTTAATGATTATTTTACCTCTTTAGCCCACTTATGCTGAGTTATGAAACCGTGGGATGCTGGCATAAAATTTTCTTCGCCGCCATTGAACAGAAAGATGATATTATGACGTAGAATTTGATCGGATTTGGTAATCACTCTTAAAATCTCCATCATAACGGCACAGCCTGCACCATCATCGCTGGCGCCTGGACAAAAAAAAACTCGATTAATAATTTCGATATAACTCGCATACATAATGACAATTGAGTCTATGAAGTAAGTTGGAGACATTTAACGGTTTCGTTAAACTTCGTTACTTTAATAACCCAACTTGAAAACAGTAAATTTTGTTCCGCTAAATGCGCGGAATTAGTAGAGGTTCAAAGGCAGAAGTTTAATTGTCCACTAATGTTGAAAATGATTCCACTCTTGAAACTAGTAAAATTTTTAATTTTGACTATGACAAATTTAATAATGATGAAGAGTAGAGAGCATATCTTGCGCCGCGTAGTTAGGCTCTAGATCCACTGTGCTCCCCTTTCCGTACCCTCCCCGTCCTCATGCCGTTGCCCCTCATGAGGGCCAGCAATCTAGTTATAGGAAGAGTCGTCAATTCTCTTGGTTTCAAAAAGTGAATCCCCAGGCATTTCAGCCGACTCCCGACTTGTGCCGGGCAGTGACTGATAATATGGGTGCGCCTTTCCTTGTCCTCTACGTCCTTCCTACATACGATGGATTCACACTTCCCCAGTCTCTGCATATGCTTCCAGAGAACGAATATCCTATTAGTATACTCACTGCTAGCCTGATATTTTCTCTACTCAAATCTAGAATCTGGTTCATCTTCCTGCATGGGCCATAGATGAGTGTTTTCGTCTGCCTCATTCCAGGCTTGTCTCTAAATATATTTCGGTGTTGTTCCTCCACCCATTTGGCTTTAACAGCTTTGATATCGAAGCCCGTTAGTCCTACTGCCGGTTTAGCCCCTAGAAAGGAATACTCAATTTATGTCCGGCTAGCTCCTCCGCTCTCTTCTTGCAGGCAATGCCTCTGTGCCGTGGAACTCATATTAGAGTCACCCTGTGGTGGTTTGTCAGTTCCTACTGAGCAGTTCGCAAGTATAAGTTGCATCAAAATATCATTAAGGGTCCTTCTAGTCAATTCGCAACCTCTAAAGGTTTTGTATTCGAACCCAATAATTATGTTTGAAGTTCGTTTATGTCAAATAATGTTTATGGTATATTGAATACTATAGGACGAGAAGTTCCCGACTGCCATTTGTTATGGGAAGTACTCTCGGTGGTATCTGTGCCGACAGTAGTGAAGTAGCATCTACCATCACAAAGAGGCTAGTCAGTGCATCTACATCTGACCATCAGCGTGTTGCGCAAGCTTAATCTATAAATAGTTACCTTGAGATATTCGAACTGGGAATCTGATGATATAATTATTTTCATCAAGACACAAGCAGCCAGGATATTAGGAAAAACCATCAACAAGAGGCCAGTCAGTGCATGTATATCTGGTCATCAACGTGTTCGCAAGCTTAGTCTATAAATAGTTACCTTGAAATATTCGAACTGGAGATCGGATAATATAATTATTTTTATCAAGATACGAGCAACCAGTATCTTAGGAAAAACTTTCCTCATTGATCCTAAATTATACAGATACACTACATCTTTTAGGAATCCAATTTAACCTGGCAAGAACCTCCATTACCAAGTCACCTACACAAAAGCTTAATTAGCTATTTGCTGCTAAACATCTGCTTACGCAAAGGCACGTATTGCGGCTCCATAAGGCTTCAAATTTTCCGCAGCCATTGCCTCCATTATTCCATCAGGAGCAAAATTCTCTCATTACACAAGGTTCGCGGATAATACACACCAATTTGCTGTACACATTTTAACAACCCAAACATCAAAATATCAGAAAGCATTTCTGAACCAAATCGAAAATCCTTGGAACACTATATCCTCAGAAGTGTTTCTGGCTTGCTAAAACTTTCAGCGGTTTGACACCAGCATGAACCGCCTTTTATCGAAATCATAAAGGAGCGTTTAGGAGGATTTTGCATTTCTCGAAATTTATTCAGAGAAAAAATATAATCAACTTCTTTTTTCATTTAGAATGTACTGTATAAAGTAATGTTTTAATTTCTATTATTTTCTTATTTCATTTAAAACGTACTGTTTGTTTCAAGTTCTTGGTCACTCCTCTCAGAATGAGATGCGAAAAAGTTCCGTCACCTTTGTGACGTTTTATCGCGACAGAAATACGGAGAAGAGAATATAAATCTCCGACATATTCAACATTCACCATGATTGCATGGTGAATGTCGACATTCACCAGATTTCCAGGAACTGCATCGATCGATATCTCAGACACTGAATGTAAGAAAAGTTGAAAATTTTGGAAACTGGCTAGATGTCTTAGGGCCTATTCAGCTAAAATATTTTCATTTATTGGTAATTTCCGGTTATACCGGAAATAGACCCTAAGTCGCTTATTTTAAATGGGACACCCTATATATTATTACATTTTTCAATTTTACTCAAAATTCTAGGCAGATTTTATGCATCATGTCCTATACGTAAGTCTAAGCGTTTTTGACATATTCAAGTTTTTATGTCCAAAATGACGATTGCAAGCCCTAATTAATAGATTTTTTTATAATATTTGGATAACTAATCATACAGGGTGCTCAAAAAATTAGATCTAAAATGAGATTCAGAAAACCGATAATAATCAATTTTTTCAAATGGAAACCCCCCATTTTCCTTATTTTATAGTATTTATCATCAAAAATTAAGGTAACTTTGTGTAAGGTTATCTATACCTAAAATTTTTAGTTTTCGAAATATTGCCAATTTTATATTTTTATAAGGTTTACGATTTTGCATTTAATCAAGATTTAACGATTAGATCAAGGATAGCCACGATCGTAATTGACATTTCAAATCATCGTAATAGCACCCCGGTTAAATGATACGAACCAAGGTTATTTAAACTTATTTATTTTTTATGGACAATGTGATAAAGTTATTTCAAGAACATGATATACATTTGTGACATCATATCCTCAAAAACAGAAACACCTGAGTTTTGAAGTTGACTATTTCGACAACTTGCCCCTGGCTGATCTAACCTTTTTTATCAACATGATGGGGGGTCACCTACACATAATGCCCATTTAGTCAATAATTATCTGGAAAACTTATCTTATGATCAATGGAATGCCAACAATGGACCAAATTTTTGGCCACCTCGCTCCCCAGACCTATCAGTACTCGATTTTTATTTATGGGGAAGAGTGAAAAATAACGTGTATAACACCTCAATGATCACCATGGAATACTGCATGAGGCGAGTAAGTACAGCATTTGAAGAACTGCACCACTAGTCAATAAGAAGAGCCACTCCTGAACAATTGTGGCTTATATGTGCAAAAGTTCAAAGAAATTCGAACATTCACTTAAATAATATATATATATATATATATATATATATATATATATATATATATATATATATATATATATATATATATATATATATATATATATATATATATATATATTATTATATATTATTATATAAGAATATAAAATTGGCAATATTTCGAAAACTAAAAATTTTAGGTATAGATAATAATAATTAATTTTTGATGCTTAAATATTAAAAAATTAGAAAAATGGGGGATTTTCATTTGGAAAAATTTGTTTTTATCAGTTTTCTGAATCTCATTTTAGATCTTATTTTTTGAACACCCTGTATGATTAGTTATCCAAATACTATACAAAATCTATTAAAGCAAGTATTTTTCAACAAGGAATCCACCCCAAAGTAAGTAATAAGGGCATCCTTATAGAAATAATTATATTAGTACTTGCAATCGTCATTTTTGACATAAAAATTTAAATATGTCAAAAACGCTTAGACTTAGGTATGGGACATGATACATAAAATCTGCCTAGAATCTTGAGTAGAATTCAAAAATGTAATAATATATAAGGTGTCCCATTTAAAATAAGCGACTTAGGGTCTATTTCTGGTATAACCGGAAATGCCCAATAGATGAAAATATTTTGGCTGAGTAGGTCCTAAGACATCTAGCAAGTTCCCAAAATTTCAAATTTTTCCTAAATTCAGTTTCTGTTATATCGATCGATGCAGTTCCTGGTGGTCCACCCTGTGTATACAAACATTTATTTTTATATAGATAGTGCAGTCATTGAAGCGTAAAATAGGTTTTTACCTCCGAAATTTTTTACTATGAACCGATTTACATGAAATTTTGGAATTAGGTTTATCTTACCCTTAACATCAAAAGTGATACTGACCCGAACTCCGTTTTCACCTTCGGGGTGGTTGCCACCCCTTTTCGGTGGTGGAATTTGTTTTTTCAAAATAACATCGGATATCGATAGAAGACCTAATTTTAAGCAAAAAATGTTTCATAAAGTTTTTTCAGAGACCTAATACTTTTCAAGTTATTGGCAATTGTGAATTCGGAATTTTCAGTGTAGGTACTAATGTTTAGTTTACTAAGTAGAAAAAATACGATTAGTTTTTGGGCCATATTTTGAAACGGTGAAGGGTCAAAGGGCTCGAGAGAGACTGTGATTGGGCTACCGCGCGCTCTTTAAACAATCATATCTCTGTCAATTTTCGTGTGACAGGAAAGAAAAAAAAAACAAAATTCTTTGAAAATTCGAAAATGTTTTTTCTCTTAAAATCGTGATTTTTTCGAAAAATATGTATTCCAAAGCAGCCAAACTGCTAGAATCCATCAAACTCTTTATATTAAAGTTAATTCTAGACGTAACACGATTAATTTTAATTTTGGTGGAAATGACACTTATGAAACCCATTGATTAAAAAAAAAACCATTAGATGTTCCTCTTTTTTTCATTACAGCTCACTCATTCTACGTGCGAAAAACTTTTAACAGCGCTCATTTTAGAGCTTATTTCAAGCACTATAAAATCCTTTCTCATTAGCACGCATAAAATTTATTAATTTATTAGCTCTCCGCTAGATGGCATTGAATACATCGATTAAATTTCAGACAAAATAAAAAAACGGATTTGATCTTCAATATCTCGCTTAATATTGCACTAAGAACACTCTGTAAAAAACCAATCTATTCATTTTTATCTGCTACAATTTCATTCATTATAATATTATCGTTAAAATGCATATTTTTGGAGATATTTGCAAAAACCGTTGAAAATCGTGGGAAAATTCCGAATTTTTAATTTCCAATAACTTGAAAAGTATTGGGTTTCTTAAAAAACTTTATGAAACATTTTTTGCTTAAAATTAGGTCTTCTATCGATATCCGAGGTTATTTTGAAAAACAAAATTTCCACTACCGAAAAGGGGTGGCAACCACCCCCAGGGTGAAAACGGAGTTCGGGTCAATATCACCTTTAAAGTTGAGAGTAAGATAAGCCTAATTCCAAAATTTCATGTAAATAGGTTCATAGTAAAAAATTTCTGAGCTAAAAAGCTTCAATGACTGCACTAAGAAGATTATAATAATCCTTAAAATCAAATAAGTATGTTCTTTTCAAATAATATTATAATTATTCAGTTTCTTTGGCAATATAACTCAACTGACACGTCCTGAAACCATTACATTTATAATGAACTCTTTAACATATGGTTAGTAATAGCTTAATTGTCCTAATATGCTGTTCAGTAATCGGAAACTGATGGTAAGTATATAAGACCTGTTTGAAATTCGCATAATTTCACTTCCTTTGCCGACTCACAGATGACAATGAAAGTTTCGATTTAAACATTCTCATTAGCATTTCTACTGATGTCATTAGAGTACATGCATGCCTATTAGCCCATTATAAATTTTAAGGTTTATTTTGATGACTACGTCATTGAGGATAGCTGGGTAAACCGCAACTGGTTATCCATTCAAAACAAAAGTATCGAACGACATGAACCAATTTATGTATACGACAATCAATTCATGTATAACATACTTGACGACCATAGTCAATTTCATATATCACATAAAGAGAACAGGAAAAATTCTTCAATAATTTAAAGTTATCTAAAAATATTCCACGGCAGCTGGTTATATATATATATATATATATATATATATATATATATATATATATATATATATATATATATATATATATATATATATATATATATACAGGGTTGGGATAAAGTATGGAACCAAGTGAATATCTTTTGAACGAAAAGGAGAATATTTATGAAATTTTGCAGGTAAGTCCAATGGCGCAAAATGCATCTGATGTATAATTTTTTGTTGATAATATACTTGCGGTTGTACTGGAAATAGACCCTAAGTCGCTTATTTTAAATGGAATACCCTATATATTATTACATTTTAGGATTCTACTTAAGATTCTAGGCAGATTCTATGTATCATGTCCTATACCTAAGTCTAAGCGTTTGTGACATATTCAGGTTTTTATGTCAAAAACGACGATTGCAAACTCTAATATAATTATAAATATTGTTCCTATAAGGAATCCTATTTTACTTACTTTGGGTTAGATTCCTTGTTGAAAAGGACCTACTTTAATAGATTTTGTATAATATTTGGATAACTAATCATACAGAGTGTTCAAAAAATAAGATCTAAAAGGAGATTGAGAAAACTGACAAAAATCAATTTTTTCAAATGAAAACCCCCCATTTTTCTTATTTTGTAGTACGTATTTAGCATTTAAAAAGAAGTTTTCTATAATTCGTTCAATAGTATTTGGTGATGGTTTTTGTTTATGAGGACATCGGTTCGCAAATGTATCATTATCACATTGTCTATAAATAATGAATAAGTTTAAATAATCTTCGTTTGTATAATTTAACGGGGGTGCCATTACGATGATTTGAAATGTCAAATACGACCGTGGCTATCCTAGATCTAATTGTTTAACGTTTAAATGCAAAATCGCCATATAAAAATATTTAAGTGGCAATATTTCGAAAACTTCAAATTTTAGGTATAGATAACCTTATACAAAGTTACCTCCTTTTTCTTCTTTTTAAATGCTTAGTACTACAAAATAAGAAAAATGGGGGTTTCCATTTGAAAAAATTGATTTTTGGCAGTTTTCTCAATCTCATTTTAGATCTTATTTTTTGAACACTCTGTATGATTAGTTATCCAAATAATATACAAAATCTATTAAAGTAGTTCCTTTTCAACAAGGAATCTAACCCAAAGTAAATAAAAAAGGCTTCCCTATAGTAACAATTGATAATTATATTAGGGTTTGCAATCGACGTTTTTGACATAAAAACCTGAATATGTCAAAAACGGTTAGACTTAGGTATAGGACATGATGCATGGAATCTGCCTAGAGTGTTAAGTAAAATCCATGTAATAATATATAGGATATAGGGTATTCCATTTAACATAAGCGACTTAGGGTCTATTTCCGGTACAACCGGAAGTATATTATCCACAAAAAATCATACATCAGATGCATTTTGCGCCATTGGACTTACCTGCAAAATTTTATAAATATTCTTCTTCTCGTTCAAAAGATATTTACTTGGTTCCATACATTATCCCAACCCTATATATATATAAATATATATATATATATATATATATATATATATATATATATATATATATATATATATATATATATATATATATATATATATACACGACGCGAAATTTGCATTCACAATGCAACAGTGAATTATAGAAAATGTAAAATCACTCCGACTCAATATCTACATACACCTGTTTCTATCTTATCAGATCTCTTCAGTGTAGCTTACTCGAATCGGAGTGAATTAACATATTTCTCTTTAACTTATTGATTGGGCCGATACTTGATGAAAATCAATTATAATAATGTGAATAAAAAGTTTTTGATTTTACTATATTTTGTTAACATGACAATTGTTTCGCCAAACACAGTGGCTTCTTCAGATGTATATTACATACTACATACAGGTTGTAATATACATCTGAAGAAGCCACTGTGTTTGGCGAAACAATTGTCATGTTAACAAAATATAGTGAAAATCGAAAACTGTGAAGTTTTATTTACAATATATTTCTCATTGTTCCCAATACAAATCGCGGTCAAACTACTTAATGGATAAGGAGCCATTCCGTCGCGAGAACAAATACTTTCTGTTTCTGACATGAAGATGTCTACTATACCATCTGTCCTTTCGTCACTGTTGTAGAGTAGACATTTTCATGTCAGGAAGTATTTGTTTTCTCGGCAGTATTCTGATTTTTTCTACAGTGAATTGTTGGTTCCTACTATCGGTTGCGGAGGTGCTATTAGTTGCTATTCATATAGTAGTTCTGTCACGACTTGTAATGGGGAACAATAAGAAATATTTCAATTCACTCCGGGTACAGTATGCTGCACTGAAGAGATCTAATAAGACAGACCGAAACAGCAGATCTTGAGGTGATTTGATATTTTCTATAATTCGCTGTTGCGTTTTCAATAAATATTTCACCACGCAGAATACATATAACTAGCTGATTATAACGTGGAGGATTGGTAGATAATTTTGAATTATTGAAGAATTTTCCATGTTCAATTTATGTGATATATGCAATTGGTTATGGTCAAAAGGCTCTTCCCTAACATCAACTTAACCCACGTACAATTTTCAACCATCTAGCTCAATTTGGCGATGATTTGGGGGTGCAAAAATTCAAAAATATCAAAAACTTGTTTTTTAGTTCCATATTATATATATATATATATATATATATATATATATATATATATATATATATATATATATATATATATATATATATATATATATATATATATATATATATATATATATATATATTATATATATATATATATATATACCTCTATATACATATATATATATATATATATATATATATCATATATATATATATATATATATATATATATATATATATATATATATATATATATATATATATATTCCTGGACCTAGCAAAGGCCTTCGACACGGTGCCCCATCGAAAACTCCTTGATGTCCTAGAACAAAATGGAGTGAGGGGTCTTGTGCTGAGGGTCTTTGAAAACTATCTAACGAACAGAAAGCAAAAAGTCAAAATTAGAGAAACTGTTAGTCCTTCTGAAAATGTACGGATTGGTATACCTCAAGGAACAGTTCTGGGTCCAATACTATTTAACCTATATATTAAAAGCTTAACTGAAATAGATATTCAAGGTAAAGTAATATCATATGCAGATGACACCGTACTTGTCTTTAGTGGTATAAATTGGGAAGCCGTGAAGATACGAGCCGTTGCAGGAATTAAACACGTCAAAAATTGGTTAGATGCCTTTAAACTATCACTAAATGTTAAAAAAACAAATTATATTGCATTTTCCAAAACATCTGCTGATCGTCCCCAATTTAAGAAATTAATATATGATAACCTAAACTCCGAAATACAAGAAACTAAAACCTCTAAATATTTAGGTATTATCATCGATCAAAATTTAAAATGGGACTTCCACATAACCTACGTAACAAAAAAACTTAGATACTTAGTTTACAAGTTCTATCTTGTGAAACAATTTCTTAGCTTAGACCTCTTAATAACACTGTACTTCAACTTAGTGGAATCTATATTACGTTATGGAATCCTGGTATGGGGAGGCTTATATTAAGTGGCTCTGAGGCCATTAAATGTTATTCAGAATAGAATTTAAAAAATTATTTTTAAGAAAAGTCGAAGGTACTCTACTCTGCTATTATATAATGAAAAAATTCAAAATATTAGATGCATATACATTCATACCATATGTTGTTATATACACAAACACGAACATTCAAAAAATTATATTAATGATTGTCATATCACTAGAAATGTATCTAACAAATGTATTGAAGTTCCAAAACCAAATAGTGAATTCTTCAAAAATTGCTCTAACTACCTGGGCCCAAAATGTTACAATAACTTACCAATTGAGGTAAAAATGCTGCATAAACCTCACGAATTCAATAAAACTGCCTCAATGTATATTTATCAAAATTCTAGAAATTTCTACAGATATTTTCTGGAATAATATATTTTTCTCACATTAGTTCCCAAGTTTAACGTTTAAGTTTTTTCAGTGTATTGTATGTGATTCTATCTCTCTTCAGACTTATTGCTTATAACTCTATCTCCTTTTAGACCTCTAAGACCTATTCAAATGGCACATACAGGTTTCCCTAACCTAGGTGCCAAATAAAAGCCATTGAATTTTTATCAAGTGTCTATGAATCTAGCATTCTTTTATGTTTTTAAATTTTCTTTGTAATTAAAATTCTATCTAATAGTAATAGTAATGTATAACTAGTATACGAATACATGTAAAGAATGTAATTTAAACAATGTAAACAATGTAATCAATTAAACAATTAAACAAATAAACAATATATAAATATATTTATATATATATATATATATATATATATATATATATATATATATATATATATATATGTAAACAATAAGAGTTAATTCAACTGAGATAGTAGCACTACGAAAATTAAACTATACACTCTTTTTCGTTTGTCCTCGAGCTTTCGATAACCTATCTTTCATTATCTTCTTCAGGAGACCTAGAAGACATTAAGTTGAGATAATTTAATTATTATATACAA
>JARQZK010003645.1:137500-160000 GCA_030704885.1 Cynegetis impunctata
TCGACTATTCGTTACTGCTAAATACAGTATCCAAATATTTTTATATAGTGAAACATAAGTCAAGTGTGTTTTATTTTAAAGTTCATACTTTATACTTTATGATGTTTCACCAAGTGATGAGCGAGAATTCAATCCCAGTTATATATAAATGTAAAATTAATCGACTTTTTCTTACACCCCCCCTACTTAAAATTCTACCGTGTTGGTCCTTTCGAGAGTTGGCAACCCAATACTTTATACTTTATGATGTTTCACCAAGTGATGAGCGAGAATTCAATCCCAGTTATATATAACTGTAAAATTAATCGACTTTTTCTTACACCCCCCCTACTTAAAATTCTACCGTGTTGGTCCTTTCGAGAGTTGGCAACCCAATTCTATATTCATTCTATCAGATACTACTTATGACAGTAGAGTTATTATATTATAAAAATAAAATAAAAAGCATTTCACGTCTTTTACAATAACAGTGCGGGTTGCTATTAGCGCGTGTTTTTATAGTTTTTTATATTATAATTTATTCCGTTTGAATTGCATCTGGACCTGCTTCGCCATCAATAAGCGATGGACATTGCCGACATTAAAAAACAAATCAGTGTTTCCAGATCGTATAACATTTGGGTTAGGAACGCATAATTTAAAAATAATAGTACAGCAACTCATAAAAATTTGAATATTTAGTGATCCATTAACTTAAATATGTAAATGATAAAATAAAACTGGCAAAAAGCAATTTTCACTATCAAAGAAAATATTGCACTACCTTTTTCAAATTCATTAGACGAAATTACATAATTTCACTTCAACTATTACAATAAATAAGCACATTATCTAAATTATCAAAATTCATATAACTAATACTGAAGAAGGAAAATTCCAAGGTGATCAGCTAGATAACAGAAATAAATTAGAACAGATCAAGAAGAGGGATAGCATTACAGCAAATTATGTAATTAAATGGGAGGCCTAAATATTTATATTCAATATAATAGGTATAGTGAAATTTAGGGAAATTCTAATACACGTTTTCCGACTTGAATTTATGAAGAACTGAAGTGACTAGTAGTTTTTATGAACTAGGTGATTTTTGAAGTATGCACCTGTTAAACTGACAAAGTAACGTTAATTTACTCAAATTTCAAGAAGTTCTTATATTAGTTCTATTTAGGTAAATCTCATGGAAATTCACATACCAGAATTTCAGAAGAAATCAAAGTTCTTATAATAACGAAATATTAGGTTAATGAAAATGACTCATTCAAATCGGATTCTGAAATACCTAATATAGAATTTTTCTATAAGCTAATCGGTTATTTGACTGTTGTTTGCATAATGAGCTGACCTATAGTAAATATTTAAGAACCTCTGTACTGAAAAAGCTAAATATAACCGCTTTTTGAGTCACAAATATATTTTCAAATAAAATGTGAGATTTTTTATTAATCTGCGTATGGTTCAAAGCAATAACTGGGCTGTATGTTCCATACTCAGAAAAGTGGAAAAAGACACGTACGTTGTGTGATCAGCGTTATCTTAGACTGACGAAACAGTAAATATTCATTTCATATAAGGAAACCATTTTGCGAAACTGATTCATGGAAATCCACACTCTTAA
This sequence comes from Cynegetis impunctata, assembly GCA_030704885.1. Classification (NCBI taxonomy): domain Eukaryota; kingdom Metazoa; phylum Arthropoda; class Insecta; order Coleoptera; family Coccinellidae; genus Cynegetis; species Cynegetis impunctata. The sequence goes on from JARQZK010003645.1 coordinate 139,116, forward strand.
ACCGTTCGTTAAAACTTTTAATGACACTATCAAATTCTTTATTCCTATTGGTCAGAACGTGAGCCTTTATTATATGTCAAAACTTTTTATAATATTTTCTTAGTCCTATGTGAACACTTCAATTCACGCATAAATTTATATTAATCTTATTAATAACAACATGCGTCATTTTATGAAGTTGAAGGTTTAACAAAATTATGATTTCTATAGAACCTTTATAATATTTCTCGTAGATTGACTTTTTTCTTTTTCTCTTTTTTTGTTTCTTTTGCTCGCTTTCATGTTTAGAAAAATCAGCATATGTTCATTTATATTATAGCATTTTTGTTTATACAAATTTTTGTTCGCCTGTAAGGAAGTGTAGTCACGCGCTGGCATATTAATGCCTTAGTGACAATTTTTTCTTTATTCGTGATTTGGAAAATATTTAATGTATTATTGAACATGTACTGCATATTATCTAAATTATCATATGTTCTAAAAAAATTTCTGAATCGAAGAATTAAGTGGGGGGCCCTGAGCGCTAAAATAATAATATGATGTTTATGTTTGACAAAAAAAAATTTGTATGTAACTATATATATATATATATATATATATATATATATATATATATATATATATATAATATGTATATATATATAATATATATGTATATATATATATATATATATATATATATATATATATATATATATATATATATACATTATGTATATATCTACATGGGAGCCGCCAGCCAGTAGGACAGGGGGAGCAAGACAAGGGGGCCCGAGGGTGTCTTCCTGGTTAATCGCCGCTGGCGAAAATTTACTTTATCAAATTTATTTTTAATGCTACTTTCAATGAGTTTTTTTAATATTTTTAATAATTGAATTATAATTATTGATTTTCGTTTAACAAATCACCAAACTTAAAAATGTGCCTGCAGGTTAGCAAACAGAATTTGAAAATATTCTAAAAAAAGAGGACGCCAAAAAGTTGGGGTTTGAGTTGATGTGGCGCCATGCATCAAAACAGATTAATCGAGAAAATCATCCATCAATGTCATTGGGTGAGTATTATAGAAGAGGAATATTCATTCCATATCTAGAAGCTCTATTCCAGTATATAGAGGATCGATTTTCAAAAAAAATTTCGAAAGGCTACAACTTATATGAACTTCATCCAAAAACCATGCGGAGCATGACTTTGAAAACATTTTTGGAGGTAGCAGCCGCTATACAAGACATTTACCGTGATTTTTTGGATAACTTTCTGTCAGAGGCACTAACCTTGTATGAGATGTGGAAGTTGTTTGAACGTACTCCTGCAGAAATCGACAAATGAAAATATATCGACCTGCTTAAATTTTCATTGGGCAATATGACCGGAAGCAATCAAAATTGCTTCTCTCCCTCTTCCATCCACAACCTGTACCGTTGAGAGGTCCTTCAGCACATCAAGAAGAGTCAAGACATGGCTAAGATCGACTATGAAGCATGATAGATTTTTCGGAATTTGTATGATGAGTATTCATCGTAAAAAAGTTCGGGAAAATACAGCATTTATTGATGCAGTAATTAATAAATACGGGCTTCGTCACAGAAGAATGCAGTTATTGTTCAAAGAGTAAGTAACTTGAAAAAATATGTTTATATTTTAAGTTCTCTGGTTGTGCACTTGAATTGTCAACATGTTTTAATATTTAATATGTTTTGAAAAATTAATATATGATTTTGATTTTGTTGTAACTGAACTTGTTTTCCAATTCCAGTGGGGGTGGCAAATGCCCGATTTGCCCCTCCTTGCCGGCGCCCATGTGTGTATATATATGTATATATATATATATATATATATATATATATATATATATATATATATATATATATATATATATATATATATATATATTATATTATTATGAATTTCAACAAAGTAACGATCTCATCAATTCAACATTTAACTCTAAATTTTCCGGAATCAAAAGAAAATGTATTTTCACAAAAAACGACAAACTTAATTAAGAGAAAGAGTTTCATATTCCTCTGATAATGATTACGTTACAGAATAATTATAAACGTTATTATTAAACTTATATAATAATATGAACTAGTACGCTAAAGTAAGTAGCGCAATCAAGGCATGACATATATATTTCCACCATAATTGCCGCATTCATCCACGTGTGGCCTTCCTCAGACTTTAAGTAGATATACACGGAACAATTTATTGTGGTGTTACTTTGCACCAAATAATCATTAAAAAACTGCTAAAACCATTCTCTCAGTACATGATATATCAACGCAAATTTAATGGGTCCGATATTTCTGGTCAAATTACTCGGTCCAATTTTATTGTACGTATTATGTGTTGTTTGGATTGATTAATGTAATCAATTTATTTGTGAACGGTGATCTGAAAAGAAGTTGAATATATGTGTATATACAGGGTGTCTCATTTAAAAGTGTCCACCCTCGATAACTCAACAACTAATCAGAATTTGTGGAAATACTCAGACAGGTCGATTTTTGATGGCAGGGGGACATGCTCTGGGATACAAAGCTTGTTTCTACTAGCAACCCCCTGGAGAGGGTTGCAACCCCATCAGGAATTTGAATAGGGAAACATAATTAGTTATTAAAAAACAGTTTCTCTTTGAGTAAAATGGAGTTTTTACAAATAATACAACTATATAGGTAAACTTAAAAAGCAAAACCTTATCTAAAAACAAAATTTCATCCAAATCGTTAGAGCCGTAGCCAAGATATGCAAATTTAAATATATATATATATATATATATGTATTTATATATATATATATATATATATATATATATATATATATATATATATATATATATATATATATAAAACATATATATATATATATATATATATATATATATATATATATATATATATATATATATATATATATATATAAATATATAGGGAAAGGTTGCCACGATTGGACCTTCTCCTCGATTGGACCACCCCCTGTTCTAAAGCCTACGTAATCTGCTAGTTTTTAAAAACGATCATAGGTGTCACTGCCAACAATATAATGTTCAGATACCAACGCTTTCATTTCCGCTGTTGATATTTAGATGTCAATCCGTCAAAATAGATTCTATGAAGCTGTGTTATAGTTTTGTTTCTCCTTAGCGAAGAGAATCCTGAAGTTAAAAGTAAGTACATCATAAGCACGGAATTTTTTTGTAGTAAAGCATATGTTAGGGTAAATATCTAAAAATTTTCACACATGTTTTTTGATATTTCGATATTCATTTCAAATTTAAGGCTAGGGTTTAGTGCTTGTTGCTTCAATTGGACCACCTTTTGTTGCCACAAATGGACCGGTCCAATTGAGGAGACTGGACTAGTGTAATCGAGGAAACCACTATTTTTTTTTTAGGATGCCAAAAACAAAATATTCCAAATGGACGGTTGAAGAGTTAAATTTAGCAATAAATGCCCATCTAAAGGGTGAGTAAGGCCTGAATGCCAGTGCTAGAACCTACAACATACCAAAAGCCACACTTAAAAGGTATTTGGAATCGAAAAATAAAATTGCTAATAAAAATGTGAAATTTCATGGCGGCATTCCCACTTTTTCAAATTATATAGAAATCGAAATAAAAAACCATTTGTTAAAACTAACACAATTTGACGTTCGTAAACTTGCATTTGACATTGCCGAAAAAAATAACTTGCCTCATAGCTTCAATACGGAAAAACAATGTGCCGGAAAGAAATGGTATTATTCATTTATGAAAAGAAACTCCGAGCTATCTCTACGGCAGCCAGAAAATACCTCTATAGCAAGAGCAAAAGGATTCAATAGAGATAATGTTCAGCAGCTTTATGACTTATTATAACTGTATCACTGTACTGTCTCCTAAAAAGGTTTCTTCATTAATTTTAGAGAATATCACAACTCCTCGATCGACATCCAAGCTAATTGTATCCGTAGCTGAAATATCGCCAGTACCTCAACCAAAATGAAAGAAAGGAAAGAGGGTTGCAAAAGGAGCCCAAAAAGCCTGTGTACTTACGGAGAGTCCTTACAAAAAAGATTTGGAAGCCAAAAAAATTGTAAAGGAAAACAAAAAAGGGAAAAAAGACCTATGCTTGGGTGATACAACCACTGATCTACCATCGACTTCTAGTGGAGTAAGCAATCGGAATATCATCAATAAGAAGAATCAGGAAGAGGAAAGCTGGTTTTGCATTTTGTGTAGGACAAGTTCCAAACAAGACATGATTCAGTGTCAAGAATGTGAAAAGTGTGTACATGCCGTCTGCGGTAATGTAAGCCCTCTCAGAAAGTTTTATTTTTGTCCTTACTGCCTTAAATTAGAAGGATACGATTGAACCTCTTTTAATCATTAGGAAAATAAACTATTTCTTCTTGAATTTTGATTACTAACAGTGTTAGAAAATGTGTGGTCCATTTGAGTAACCAGTGGTTCAATCGAGGCAACATGTTTCCACAAATGGACCAGTTGCAAGGGTTGAGAAAAACTGGTTTTTTCCTAAACTGACTGGTTCAAAAAAAGTTCTCTAAAATTATAAAGCCGCGGGATATATATACCAATGCCATATAACTCTTAATAAGACCAAAAAAAGAAATTCTTGTCTGTAATCAACTAAAAACATAAAAGTGGTCCAATCCCGGCAACCTTGTATATAATTTTGTAGTGTATATATTTTATAAGCCAGGATGGACATGGGCAGTAATCCTTTTCGTTACTTCTCTACCTTTATAATGAAAAAGGTATCATTATTATTATAAAAAATCCGGACATCCTACTGCGTAGCACTAGGAATGATAAAACCCCTCGGCGCATGAGCATGTCGTAATGCCTATCTAAAAAACGCTATATTTTTTTATTCTTCGTGGGGAAAAATTGGAAAGAAAAATTCCCTTATGAAATCATATGTGTTTATCGATATCCGTTGAAATTTTTAAAATCGGGCCAGATCCCAACTTTTTGTCGTGAGACTATAACCCCTTTAGCTTCGCCTCGGGGTAAAAGTATATATTTCTGCAGCTCTACTCGTATATCTTTCAATCAGAATATGACCCTTGAATCACTCAAGGAAATACGGTGATGAGACGCGAAATGACAACTATTTTAAGATAAATGAAATTATTAATAAATGAGATTGAATCCTCGCTTAGCTCTTGGTGAAACATGATTAAATATTATTAATTCAAATCAAACACTTGGCTTACTGTTTCACAAATAACATATTTGTGAAACAGTAAGCCAAGTGTTTGATTTGAATTAATAAATGAAATTATATTTGAAATTGAAAAAATAAACAGTTCCCTTCAAATTCTTGACATAATTGAATTTATTTGATTGTTTCAGCTTGATAGAAAAAGTTGAACAATATCTCTCAATCTTGTAGCTCAAGAGTTACAATTATCAACGAGTATAAAAACTTATTTAGGTGAATGAACTATTATATAAATTTACCAACCACACAATTATAGTTCATTACTAGAATGCAATTTAAAGTACGGATGGTAGAGAGACGAATTCGCAACTATTCCACATTGCTGCACATGAACATGACTAATTCATATTGAACACTATTAGCATATTTATTGACTTGTTTGCAACAGTCAATTTCAAACCTCTCAAATGAGGAGGGAATATAGGCATGACTATTTGATAATGATGCGAACTAATATGGAACACTATATATATATATATATATATATATAATATATATATATATATATATATATATATATATATATATATAATATATATATATATTATATATATATATATATATATATATATATATATATATATATATATATATATATATATATGTGCAGGGTGTCCCGAAATTAGACGTCAATATTTCAACCACGTATTCTACATCCAAAAATAGAGATAAAAGTTTATATGAACTAGAGTCTTCAAGTTCTTCGTTTTTAAGATGCAGGGTGTTAAAGGTGAATACCTGATGGTGGTTTTTTGTAAATATTTTCGAAACCTGTAAAGGTAATTGGATACAAATTGGTGCAGTTACAAAACTTTTTACGCTCTATTTAATGAACTAAAAGTTAGTATTGCAATATTTTCAGGAGTGGGTAGTGCAGGGGGTATTGCCAAAAAATTGGACCCAAATTTTTTGGTAGTTAATTTTCAGTAATTTGGACTTCAAAAATTGAAAATATTTTATGTGCAATTAAGGTATTCTTCCCATACTTCGCTAGGAAGCAGCATTTTCGAGAAAAATGCATTCGAATATTTCTTCACGAATTAATTTTTTGGTTTTCAATGTGCAAATCGAGAAGAAAATCAGTAGATCTGGAAAAAAATGACGTATTTTGCGTGGTGAAGAAAAATTAGCTGTCAATTATTAATCGCCCAGTTTTTAATTGTGCTGCTTGTTGCCAAAAAAAAATCTAGTAGTAAGGCAGAGGTTTTCAAATAGAGAATAAGCAGATATTCACTTTGTACGTAGTTTATGCAATGGCAGAGCACGACGGTGCGCCAGCCCATTATGGTGTGAATATAAGGAATTGGCCAGACGAGCGATTTCCTGGTAAATGGATTAGAAGAGGTTGTCCGATTCCGTGGGCACCCCGATCACCGGATTTAAATCCAGTAGACTACTATTTTTGGGGTCGTATAGAAGATATAGTATACAGAAGTAGACAACGAGGAGGAGTTGTGTGAAAGAATACATTTGGCAAAAAATCAAATACAGCAAAACCATTTTGAAGTTTTGCAAGCTTCACATACGATTACCTCTAGAGCCCAAATATACCATCATCAGTAGGAACAGCTTTTAGAGCATCTTATCCCAATGTAGGAATAAGTAAACCTCAAATAACTGTTCCTTAATGTTTAGTTCAGTGGTTCCCAAACTGGGGGGATGGGCATTGGGAGGCGCGAGAGCCTACAAAATTTGGGCTTCAAAATAAAAATTTCATATTTGAGAAATTCGAATGAAAAAGTGTTTACGCACTTTCACGATAACACCAAGAATTGCTGACCATGTTAAGAAAATGCAGCACCACACTTCGCATTAGACTAGAATAGTGATTTTGAATATAATATTCATAAAAAACCGTTATCGGGTCTTCACCTTCGAAACGAAGAAGTTGTGGAACCTAGTTTATATAAAGTTTTATATCAATTTTCGGATGTAGAATACGTGGTTGAAATATTGGCGTCTTATTTCGGGACAACAATCAATTATTAAAGAAATATACCAATGCATTTTTCTCGAAAATGCTGCTTCCTACCGAAGTATAAGAAAAGTATCTTGTTTGTACAAAAACCTTCATATTTTCAAATTTTGAAGTAAAAATTACTAAATATTAACCAGCAAAAATTTTGGGCCAAATGTTTTGCCAATACCACACTCCCACTCCTGAAAATATTGCACAGCACCAAATTATATCCAATTACCTTTACCGGTTTCGAAAATATTTACAAAAAACCACCAGGTATTCACCTTTAACACCATGTATTTTGAAAACGAAGAAGTTGCGGACCCTAGATTATATGATTTTTTATCTCTATTTTTGAAAGTAGAATATGCGGTTGAAATATCGACGTCTAATTTCGGGACACCATATATATATATATATATATATATAAATATATATATATATATATATATATATATATATATATATATATATATATATATATATATATATATATCTATTTGGGAAACAGATAGAAATCTATATTTCTATAATAATACCTTGCTCGAGCTCGACAAAATAAAAATATTGTCGGTAACACAGGGTGTTTCAATTTCTTCTGAGCGGATATCAACTATGTTTTTTCAAATGGCAACCTATATTTTTTATCGCTTTTTTGGTTTCTACATAGAAAATAGAAGATACTTTATGTATACCGGTTTTCGGAATTCTAGCATTTTTTCCAATATTTGTCACTCAGAATATTTTAAATTATATATATATAACCTCTCAAACAATATATCTGAAATCAACCTGCGATATACAGTGTATGAAAAATCGCTAGCCACATATTGTAAATAAAAATGTACAGAATCTTCCTTATTTTAAATGGAACTCCCTGCATATTATATATCCATAAGAAGCGCCAAGAAAGGCTCTACAAATGTCATGAAGTATTCCTTATGGTTAGGTTTACTAGTTTTTCTTCCAATATTCATATTTCCTCGCTATAATCCAATGAATGACTTTTTTCAAATATAACATGTTGGCAGATAAAAACAATTTGTGAATTACACCACAAAATGTAAGTTGTATATTCAAAATAATTTCAATAATCTCCAAATTTGAGTCATATTCTTTCGATTTAAAACACCCTTTCAGCGAATAAAATATTTATTGGAAATCGGGTAGTCTGGCAAATGACAGATCAAAATATTTACCTTCAAATAAGTATTGAAATCTTTAGTGATTCGTTAAGTAGAACTTTCGATATAATTTAATCAGAATGTTGTTAAATTAAATCGAAAGTTCAACTTAACCAATCACTAAAGATTTCAATACTTATTTGAAGGCAAATATTTTGGTCATTTGCCAGACTACTCGACTCCAATAAATATTTTAGAAAGGGTGTTTTAGATCGAAAGAATATGGCTCATATTGGGAGATTATTGAAATTATATACAACGTACATTTTGTGGTGTAATTCACAACTTGTTTATCTACCAACAGGTTATTTTTGAAAAAAGTCAGAAATTTTAATATTTGCCGTTTTTCGCTGTTTTAAGAAAAACTTAAACTCAGGAAATACTTCATGACATATGTAGAGCTTTTCTTAGCGCTTCTTCTGGATATATAATATACAGGGTGTTCCATTTAAAATAAGGAAGATTCTGTACATTTTTATTTACAATATGTGGCAATCGATTTTTCATACCCTGTATATCGCAGGTTGATTTCAGATATACCTTTTAAGAGAGTTATCAATGTAGAATATTTGACCAAAAATAAATTTCAATTGGACTTGGCACAACTTTATTTTATATTTAATTTAAAATATTCCGAGTGACAAATATTGGAAAAAATAACCTGTCATGCTAGAAATCTCAAAAACGATCAATATTTTCGAAATGAAGATATACATGAAGTATCTTTTATTTTTTATGTAGAAATCAAAAACGCGATAAAAAACATAGGTTGCCTTTTGAAAAAACATAGTTGATATTTGCCCAGAAGAAATTGAATACCCTGTGAGACCGACAATAGTTTTATTTTGTCGAGCTCGAGCAAGGTAATATTATAGAAATATAGATTTTTATCTGTTTCCCAAATAGATATATGGAAAACCGCGCCACTGTTGCAGGACCCTGTATATATATATATATATATATATATATATATATATATATATATATATATATATAGATATACTTTTTTTTTGTAGCAACAGGCCATTTGAATTCGTAAAACGATTTTATTGAAACAGTTTATACGTTTCGTCATGAAATTCATGACTTTCTCTAATGTTTTGATGGATTGAAATGAAGTTCACGTTTATTAATTTTAAAACATTCAAACGTCGAAAAAACAGACAACCTGGTTTAGAAAATATTTTCGGGCTGTGGCCGAATAGTAGCGAAGATTATTTGTGTGCAAAATTCTCTCTCATAGGAATAAAAAACCAAAAGAGAAACTGCCAATTGAATACGAAAAGCTGCTAGAACTAATTTCGGACGAACAACTCAAAGTTAAGTTTGAAGAAGTACCGTGGGATTTTTTGGGGTGAAATCTTCGATAAATATCCTTGTTTAGCCCGGCAGGTAATCAGAAAATTAATTCCCTTTGCGACATTGTATATATATATATATATATATATATATATATATATATATATATATATATATATATATATATATATATATATATATATATATATATATATAATCTCTTGATAATTTTTAGCAATAACAGGCTGGTTGAAACTTAAAAACTCGATTTTATTAAAAAGTTGACGTTTCACTACGACATTCATAGTTTATCAAAACTTTAGAAAAAATTGAAATCTCCTTGACATTTATTGATTTAAAAAATTTGAATAGACAAAGACTGCTTTGTCTTGCTAAAATTTTTTCCGAATGTGGTTGTTCTTTGTTATTTATTACGTGCTATTCAGTCTAATATCAACATTCAAAATTGTTATCATTAGATGGAAAGGGAAACCACAGAAAACCTTTACCTACGTAATTGTTCGAAAATAAAAATAATAGGTAACTATATTAACTAACAACCAAGAAATTAAGTCGCAGGAAATATTAATAAAAGTAGAGCAGAATTATCGGTATAGAACGTTTATAAGGAAGCAGCCGTTGACACGTGTTTCGGACTCTTTGGTCCTCATCAGAACGACGTAGCAAAGCATTGGATTGAAAATTTGGAGATGAAAATAGTACAACAAATAAAAACCTCTGTTGTACTATTTTCATCTCCATATTATCAATCCAATGCTTAGCTACGCCGTTCTGATGAGGACCAAAGAGTCCGAATCACGTGTCAACGGCTGCTTCCATATAAACGTTCTATACCGATAATTCTGCTCTACTTTTTTAATATTTCCTGCGACTAATTTCTTTGTTGTTAGTTAAATAGTACCCTATTATTTTATTTTCGAACATTACGTAGGTAAAGGTTTCTGTGGTTTCCCTTTCCATCAAATGATAACAATTTTGAATGTTGATATTAGACTGAACAGCACGTAATAAATAACAAAGAACAACCACATTCGGAAAATATTTTTAGCAAGACAAAGCAGTCTTTGTCTATTCAAATTTTTTTAAATCAATAAATGTCAAGGAGATTTCATTTTTTTCAAAAGTTTTGAAAAACTATGAATGTCGTAGTGAAACGTCAACTTTTTAATAAAATCGAGTTTTTTAAGATTCAACCAGCCTGTTATTGCTAATAATTATCAAGAGATTAAAAATAGATCACAGGCAACAACAATTCGAATAAATTATATATATATATTATATATATATATATATATATATATATATATATATATATATATATATATATATATATATATATTATATATATATATATATATATATATATATTATATAATTAAAGTGAACTAGGACATTTATTTGAAAACTAATCAAACAAACCTCCTAGCGGAGCTGGTTAAGTATAAGAGTTCACGAAGCATCGAAATATCATCATCTACCCCAGACGGTAATTGTTCGAAATGTTAATTTGTTTATCACAATCGATGGAAATTGATAGACAGACTGTTTCGATGCTTCGTGAACTCTTATAACCAGCTCCGCTAGGAGGTTTGATTAGTTTCAAATAAATGTCCTAGTTTACTTAATTTTATAACCACGGGCGTGTTTTCCGTTTAACACGAATAATTCTTACTTATATATATATATATATATATATATATATATATATATATATATATATATATATATATATATATATATATATATAATTTAACATACAGTGTAAATTTGATGTCATATTTCTGATTGCAAATTCTTTTAATATGAAATTGTATTATAAATGATAAATATTATTGTTATACATAACTTTGCATATTCATAATTTTTATATACTTATATTTAATAGGAGAAATACTGTAATATTTTATGAAGTTCAAATAGAGCTCTACTATGATTTATAATGATATCGTTCGATATTTCAATCCTTCAATGGGTATTTCATGTATTCATTATTGATTTTTAATGCTAATTTTCAAATGCTTCTTTCTGTTCGGTTACATCAATTCCTTATATTCAGTTTAATTTTTAATAGCACTTGATACCAATTGCTTCGATAAATTGTTAAATCATCTTAGATCCGTATATTTCACTTTCAGCATGGCTTCTAGAATTAGAATTTTGAAATTTTCAATTATTTCTCTAATAAATATTAGTTGAATATTTTATACATGATGGCATTATAAGAAAGTATTAAATTGTATGTTACAAATAATATATATATATATATCTATATATATATATATATATATATATATATATATATATATATATATAGAGAGAGAGAGAGAGAGAGAGAGAACGTGCCAAAATGAAAAAGACCATCCAAAGTACCTATTCTAATTCCTTATTTTTAATAATCATTTAATTTATCGGACAAGGACGAATTGTCGAAATTTTAGAGAAGCAAAAGAACCTTGGTTTCTGTTTTTTTCTTTATCATTGCGAGGATTGGTCGTTCAGAACATCGAAATTTCACGAACAAAAGCAACTTCACAATAACAGTCCTGTACAAGTATTTCAATGAAATGAGTGTTTGATAATGTGAGATCCTCGTATATCACTCGAATGAACTCATGTATGTATAATTTGGTAGGAATATGCGATAGAGCATTGAAATGAAATTATTTTAATTTTAAAGTACAATGAAATTCATTTTTAATCACCAATTAGTCACTACTGTTCTACAGTGCTCATATTATAACAACGTAAATCCATAAAATTCAGATAACCGTATGCAGTAGCCAGCTTCAACCGTTACTCAGAAGTTGTTAACCGATAAATGTTTATAGATACTCCCTCGCAGCATTATCCTGGAAATTCTCACTTTTCTAGGAAAAAGTTTCATGAAACATTATTCACATTCCCACGTGATTTGTGATGAAGGCTAGATAGTCCAGTAACTTTATACATCACAGCATGCGTCGAATCCGGTAGTTCTGATTTTTTGCAGACTTGTTTATGATGTTGGCCTAATGAATAACCCAAGTTTGTGACCTCGAGCGCCGAACGCAACTTTGGCAAAAATTGAAAATACCGCGAACAAATTGTTTTTTTTCAAATTTTGGCGATAAAAAAAAGGACTAGTTTTTGAAAAAACTGTATCAATACGTTTTTGAAGAAGACATAATTTGCTATAATATGATACTAAAGTTGTCCCTGTAGACCCAATACTTTCCGAGACCAATCCTTTCAAAGTTTATCATTTTTTTCGAACTTCGCAATTTTTTGCGATTCTGTCGTTTGAATGAATTTTGACCCTGATTATACTATCGAAGCCCTGTACTTTTATGATGGGATGTTAAAAAAAATGAGAAGTATGAATGATGATGTTTAAGCTAAGCTACGAATAATGAAGTAAAAAAGATAAATACAACGAAAGTTAATAAGTTTAGTTGTTAGGAAATTGAGTAATATTCAAAATCAAAAAATTAAATTGAATTAGCCCTCTTGGAAGATCCCGGTTGAGGTTCGTCCGTATTTGGATCGACCTATTGGGATGGCACATCTCCATCAGCGGATGGTGATGAATCGTCAATGTCTTGTGCCCACAAGTCATCCTCCACTTCGACATCTGACAGATCGTCGCCTTCTGGGATATCTACTACTGCAACATCAGGTATATTGTCACAAGAGGCCCCGCTGCAGTGCCTGCAGACTGATGAGCATTTTAATCCTGCCTTCCTGCAGCTGCACGTGTTCGCACAACCCTTCGTGCAGCCGCAAGAAATCATCCGCAAGAGGTGTTGTGGGGCTGTATCTCTGGTCATCATTTTGGGGTTGAGGCCTTGTGGCGTGGATGTCCACCCCCAGGAGAGACGCACTTGACCTTCACTTGAAGTCTCCTTACATATAAAACACAAACCCACGCTTGGACTGGGATCAGACATTTTGTAAATTTTGAGTTCAAACGTCACTCACGTTATGGGCAGCAGTTCAACAGCAAAAATTATAAACTTTGAAAGGATTAATCTCGGAAAGTATTGGATCTACAGAAACAATTTTGATATCATATTGTGAAAAATTTGGTCTACTTCAAAAAAGTATTGAAATTTTTTTATCAAAACTAGTCTTTAACAGTTATAATCGCCAAAATTTGAAAATATACCGATTATTTCGCGGTTTTTTCGATTTTGGACGAAGTTGCGTTCGGCGCTCGAGGTCACAAACTTGGATTATTCATTAGGCCAACATTATTAACTAGTCTGCCAAAAATCAGAACTAGCGGATTTGACGCATACCCCCTACATTCAGGCGACAAAAATACTGGATTAAGATTACTTCAGATCACTTTTATATTGAAATGATCAGAGATGTATTAACAACAAAAGAGTATAGTTGGATTGGAAATTTTGCTTAATCGGAATGTACCTTTTCTGACCTTTTCAAGAATATACCTGGGTTCGAAACAGCCAACTTTTTCTGGAAAACCCCGAACAGGTCGATTTTCCTTTGGAGGAGGGCAAGTTTTGATCCACGAATGTAGAAGCATTTATCCGAACAGGGTGATAACCCTTTCAAGAATCTTAAATGGCACGGGTTGTAAAGTGGCAAAACATTTTGAAGGTATAACAATTTATTATATTCACAAATATAATAAAAAAATTACGTGGTGATTAAAAATAAATTTAAAAATTGTTTACGAATTCGAAATGGAGAGCCTTTTGATGATTAAAAACGATCAAATTACCGTAGCTGGCTATATGAATCCGAGAATACCGCATTTCTTCACCGAGTAACGGTGAATAATAGACATGGTAAATCATTTCATCTCGAAACCAACAGACTGCAGTTTAGGTCTCATAAGGAATCATCAGTGCTGAACATTCAAAAAGGAGTTATCTTGTCACAGTACTTTCTATTTTCTAATTACATATCGCGCCGCGGTCTTCATAAATCGCAGTACCTATAGTTGTTATTAATATAAGTAGGGAACAAGTTAAAACATGACAAATCACACCTTTTCGAGTGTACAGTCAATTTACCATTTCTGTGTGAATAAATGAGGATTTCTGTTGTTCCTTTTCCATAGAAATTTTAATATATATATATATATATATATATATATATATATATATCAGACATCGAAAAACTTGCGAAATTCGAGATCCAGGAGGATTGGAGCGAATATAAAAACCACTCCGGAACCTCACTTTTGAATTTCCAAACAGTGCAATAGTCTATTGTTTCCGGCGGAAATACCACTAGAAAAACACGAGTGAGTAGCAGAGCTCCGTCACTAAGGTCGTTTTTGCCCTCCTTTTTTCATATACAAATTCATGAACCTTACTAGGCCAATTTGGAGAGGCTGTAAAGGACATCAAATCCCAAAAATCCAAGAAACAAGAAATCTACATTAATGGCACCCGTTAGAGGTGAAAAAAATTTATGATGTAAAAAACGCACTCCGCTCACATCAACTCAATCCACGTACAAATTTTCAACGTTCTAACTTAATTTAAGGTTTTGGAGTACAAAATTCCTTCAAACTTCTTTTTCTATCTCCAGGATGTCGAATATTCTGCTAATAATTAATTTTCAAATCTTTTGCCAACGAAATTTTGAAAGAGTTTTTCCAAGTATCTATATATAAATATATATATATATATATATATATATATATATATAAATATACGTATGTTGGTGTGTATATATATATATATATATATATATATATATATATATATATATATATCGTACGTATGTTGGTGTATATATATATATATATATATATAAATATACGTATGTTGGTGTGTATATATATATATATATATAATATATATATATCTTATATATAAAATTCTCGTGTCACAATGTTCGTTCCCATACTCCTCCGAAACGGCTTGACCGATTCTCATGAAATTTTGTGAGCATACTGAGTAGGTCTGAGAATCGGCCAACATCTATTTTTCATCCCCCTAAATGTTGAAGGTAGTCCACCCCTGAAATTTTTTTTGTAAATAAGGAGACAATATCAAAACTAACAAGGAGATCAGTTGGGGTAATATCAATACTTTTGAGGAGTTCTATGAAGTGAAAAGAGTTTTTGACGTATGACTGGGTTTGTTCGGCAAGGGGTTGAAGGGTTTTGGCGAGATATTTCGCAAGAGGATGTGTTGGACAACTGTAAGCGCTGACAATGGGTCGAAGTGGAATATTAGGCTTGTGAACTTTGGGTAGACCATAAATTCGAGGGTTCTTGAAGATTTTCTCTTGGATTAGAGACTTTTTTATTTCAGGTGGGAGATTCGATTGGTTGATACGAGATTGATACCGAGATTTTGTGGTTTTCTCCAGTATGTTGTTCGGGTCATGAGGATACGCTTATAGTCGGGGGTGTCTAGAAGATTGGAAGAAGTGGAGTAGGCAGATTGAGGCCACGATTCTGAATTATTCCCCTTCTAATTCTCCTGAAATGGCTTCGCAAAAGGAGCCGAAACGTCGAGATTTTTCAAATCTTTTACGCGGTTCATTCCCGTGAACCAAGTTTTCAAATACTTCCGACCGCGGAAATCTTTCTGAACATATATATATATATATATATATATATATATATGTATATATATTATATATATATATATATATATATATATATATATATACCTATATATATATATATATATATATATATATATATATATATATATATATATATATATATATATATATATATATATATGTATATATATATATATAGTTCCATGTCAAATCAACACACTTTTAATTAAATTTTCACCTTACCATCTCAGATTTCAGTGAAATATGGGGAAAACTCATTGTGGATGCTGAAACTAAGAAAATTACTCAATTTCAATTTTTATCTCAAACTGTTTCCAAAATATGGCTGTGTAAACTTTCAAAATTTCGGCCAAAAACCGAAAACTTACTTTTTTGAAATTTTTCTAGGAGCTGTTCTAGTTGAGCTAGCAAGCTGGAAGAGGTTTCATTTTGCATTCTTCATGCTCTTTCCATTGATATCAAATATGCCATACGTTATAACAGAATAGTTTTTGTCAAAATGCAAATTCATGTTTTGACTTGAAATTTTTTCGAAAAGTACATAATTAAAAATTTTCAAAATAATTTTACAAATAATTAGTACTATTGTCAATCACCTGGCCAAATATGAAAGTGGGGTGGTAATGGCTTCATTGTCAAAAAAAGTTTACTTGGCACTTTAAGAATTATATATTTTTTTAAAAATTGGCATTTCATACCATTTAACACTAATATAAATAGATAATGTAAAAATCAAAATACTTAAACAAACTACAAAATAGATATGAAGAAGATATGAAAAAGTGTTATCAGTAACCTACTGTTAATCACCTGGCAAAATCAAAATATCCGGGATGATGATCAGTGTCATTGTTGAAAGAAATTAATGACATGATGCCAGTTTTTATTATAAAAGCTAGCCTGTACAGCTGAATTTAACTGAATAGGCATTATAAATAATTTTTGAACAACTACATACAAAACACAAATTTACACCTGACGAAAAAATAATTATTGAGTCCTAAGTAGTTTATAAAAGAAAAACAAGTGGCAAGTAAACTTTTTTTAACAATGAAGCCATTACCACCCCACTTTTATATTTGGCCAGGTGATTGACAATAGTACTAATTATTTGTAGAATTATTTTGAAAATTTTAAATTATGTAATTTTTGGAAAAATATTAAGTCAAAATATGAATTTGCATTTTGACAAAAACTTTTTTTCTATTATGTATGGCGTATTTTATATCAATAGAAAGAGCATAAAGAATGCTGCATAATGACACCTCTTCCAGCTCCCTAGCTCAACTAGGACAATTCCTAGAGCAATTTCAAAAAAGTAAGTTTTCGGTTTTTGGCCGAAATTTTGAAAGTTTACACAGCCATATTTTGGAAACAGTTTGAGATAAAAATTTTTCTTATTTCCAGTGTCCACAATGAGTATTCTAAATTTCATCGAAATCTAAAATGGTGAGGCAAATTGGGTGTGTTGATTTGACATGGAATGACCCATATATATATATATATATATATATATATATATATATATATATATATATATATATATATATATATATATATATATATATATATATATATATATATATATATATATATATATATATATATATATATATATATATATATATATATATTATATATATATATATATATATATATATATATATAAAATATATATATATATATATATATATATATATATATATATATATATATATATAGTAATATTTAGCAAAACACTTGAGAACGAGGTTATAAATAATAATTGGCATATGAGAACCAAAGTCAAACAAATTTATATGGATATAAACGGAAAATTTTATTGTATGCTATAGAAAATTTATAGTTATAATAAGCAGTGCCATTGCAAGCGATGATCTTATCGTGATACTATTCTGTTGGAAGATTCAGATATAAACACAGTTATCTAAGTTTGCCGAGTGACATCTTTCATATTTGTTGAACTATACATGAAAATAACATTGGTTTTCATTTGATACACTTATCCATATTTCAACCCAGACAAAAGGGCTAAGCCCGGGCTTTTGTTATTTTATTGATCGGTCATTATCATACGTGATTCATGATCGATTTGACGGGGTAAACTGGGAATATGACGTCATGAATGATAAAGATGATAACAGGCTACATATTCCTTGAAAAATATTCTACTTTTTCAATTTTGGCCATTGAAATGTGTTCTCAGAATGTTCAAATGTCAAAATAGACCAGGGTCGATAATTTTTGAAATCAAAACAAATAATAGTAGGATGAAACCCATTGGAAAAGAAGGAGAATATATTAAAAATGAAAGAAAAAATAAATTACGGGCGATCTGAGGTCGGGAAGGGAAAGGGGTGAGTTTTAAGGGTAATAAACGGTTTATCTCGATTTCCGGCGAAACTACAAGTCCTATGAAAAAAAGTCAAATGGCAAAATTGTAGGTACTTACTTAATAAAAAGATCTGCAACTTTTGTATTCACACTTTTTTCACATAACCTCAAAATTTATGTGAAAAATTCAATCTTTTACAAACAAATTTTTTTTTTCACGAAATTTGGTGAAAACTTACTTTTTCATGTCCCAAATATACTGTAATTTATTTGATTTGAAATATTCATTTTTTCACCTTATTTTGACTTAATATCGAAAAAGCACCCTAATTTTTAATCGGAAATTCTCCCGTCAAAATATCAGCTTTTTTCAAAAAGTTTCAAAAGTTTCAGTTCGCTGAAATCTCTACTTTCCGATGGTGTGAAAAAAAAATTAATTTCTATAGTAAATGGTAACAAACTAATAAGGTAATAAAGTTAATATTTAATAATACATCTACAATATTTTGAGAAAGTTGTAGAATCTTCTTTAAATTATATGCGTAGATGCCTATTTATTGCTATTTTAAGATAACTTATATTCCTGAGTGACCTACGGAAAATTTTAGCCCATCAAAAGGTATTTCATAAAGAATTGGTGAAGAGGCTAGGAGGGTCTGGGCCTTACTACATACCTGTTATTTCGTAGCTGCTGTAAAATTTACTATACTAATGTATTTTTTTTACACCATCGGAAAGTAGAGATTTCAACGAACAGAAAGCATACCAACTATTTGAAAAAAGCTGATATTTTGACGGCAGAATTTCCGATTGAAAATTAGGGTGTTTCGATATTAAGTCAGAATAAGGTGAAAAAATAAATATTTCAAATCAAATAAATTACAGTATATTTGGGACATAAAAAGGTAAGTTTTCACCAAATTTCGTGAAAAAAAAAATTTGTTTGTGGAAGATAAAAATAAAAAACCAAAAACTTGGTTCTTTGGATTTTTCACATAAATTTTGAGTTTACCTATATGAAAAAAGTGTGAATACAAAAGTTGTAGATCTTTTTATTAAGTACCTACAATTTTGCCATTTACTTTTTTTATAGGACTTGTAGTTTTGCCGGAAATCGAGATAAACCGTTTTTTACCCTTAAAAACTCACCCCTTCCCCTTCCCGACCTCAGATCGCCCGTAATTTATTTTTTCTATCATTTTTATTATATTCTCCCTCTTTTCCAATGGGTTTCATTTCACTATTATTTTCTTTCACTTTTTATCATTTTTAAAGGCTTCTACCCTGGTCTAAAAGTCTTAATGATAGATAACAATAATGTGTAGTTACGTACGTAATTTATCCACTCAAAATATATCCTCTCATTAAGCCAACGAAATAATATTCCAATATTGCAACTCGTCATATTATGGAAATTTTTCTGAGAAATTGAGATTATTTTCATTATTAGCAAAATCTACTACATCAGGGAAGCTATTTTGGTCATAAATTTTACACCTCATTTTACACCAATTGGTAACTAAATAGTTTGCAATATTATTAGTCGTTATTATTATTGAGAAGAATAGAGTGTTTCCAACTATCTTCTTTCAATACCACCACTTCAAATTGGAGATTTCATGTTTTTTTCGTGGTTTTCAAGGTTTTGCTTACCTCCACATCTCCTAGATTGAAGGTTCTAATTTCGGACGTGGATTCATTAGTTGTAAGGCAAGTGCCTTTTAACCCATTAGAGCATCTGATCCGAATCGGATCACCATTTTTTTGCGCACTAAGCGAATGTAAACATAATCATAAAAAATTTTCGTGCTGCGAACGGAAGAAACAACCTTCTTTTTTGTGTAAATACACAAAAAACCCACTGTATTGGCTGTTTGATATCCAAAAGTGTTTTTTTATTGATCATGAACCCGACATTGTAGAGCAAGAGGAACGGTGGGTAAGTCAAATTAAAATTACCCAATTATAAACAGCTAAAAAATATTATTTTTTATGAAAACACGTTTAAAAGATATCAGTGAATGAAAGTCTACTGGGGATTCAACATAAATTGGTTTCAGAAGTAAACTAATAACAAGTTATTATGATAATCCGATATATCGGATTGTATGCAAAAAGTGCTTTCCTGTAGATATTTCGTTAGTCAACTGTTATTTATGTATCTATCAGCAGGTGCGTACTTTATGTTTTCATTTCTTTTTTTAAGACTGTCGCTCGCGCATCTCTTAGATGAAATCGAAAAAGATGATGTGGAACAGCCAACTGACATTTATGTTGAACCTCCCGATCACGTGATCACGTAGA